>JAGYYJ010003190.1:0-150722 GCA_019671005.1 Hibiscus mutabilis
ATGACTTGTAAGCGAATATTAAGACATTAAAATGCGTCTCCCGGCATGATTATCGGCAGCATTTCAACGTTCCATTTGTCAATATGGTAAAGCGTTTTTGATAATTTCTTTCGAGTTATTCAAAACCTCAATAGCTGGAAATTTGACCCGATATACATTGTAAGGCGAGTAAAACTCGATTTAATTTTAAAATTTAATTTTTTTGATTCGATTCGACACTAAATAATTTGACTTGTAGTCTTATAAACTTAACTCAACTCGAAAAAAGTTCAAAAACAATTTGAGTTATAAAAAAATAAATAACTCAAAATTTTTAATAATTAGTAGATATATTTTTAAGTTCAAGTCAAGTCTCTCAATTATGCTTGATCTATATCACATATGAAGAAATATATATGTATTATATATAATTATAAAAACCCGTTTATATTGGGCCATCATTGGGCCATGACTACGGACAAGTCACAAGTGTCAACAATGCAAAGCAGGCATTAATCATACACTTAACGTCAGGCCCGATTGGTAGCTAGCTAACGTCGATACCATACTTTTTGTTTGATATGGAATGTGTCATGAACTGGAGTTAGACAAAAATTTGAAGAAAACCTTGGCATACGCTTATTATTACTTTAAAATTAGTAATAATTTAACAGATACACGGCCGCAGTTAATCTAAAACCAAACAAGAAGTAGGTGTTACGTGACAATACAATAGCTTCAAACTTATTACAACCCAAGAGAGAAAGGAAAGCCTGTAGAGCTTAACCAGCTTCCTCCGGCAATGAACCTGCCAGCAGTAAAAGCCTGAGCCTCGGTTGCACTAGTGATCACCTTGTACCCTCCCCATTTCACCCTCCCAGAAGTCGAAGCACCGGCGCCGGTGTTCTGGTACTCGGCGTAAAACAATGTTTTCAGGGCGAAACTCCCACTCCACTCGTGCCACCCAACAGGTTGAATCACATTACTGATAGTCGATTGCATTATGACAGTTCTTGAATATTCCTTCCAGGGTCTGCCAAGATATGTTGGGAAGTTTTTAATAACAGGCTGCAAATCAGAAGTGGCACCTATCCTACATTTCTGGATCACAATGCCAGTGTTTTGGTTAGGGTCGGTCCTGCCTTGGGCTGTCACCATGTTTTTCTGCCCCGAGTTTGGTCTCCGAGCATGGATGTCACAGTTTTGGAACACGGCTGCAGCGTTGCCAAAGATGAAATCAACGGTTCCTGCTATGAGGCAGTTGACATAAAACTGTCGATTGGAGTGAACGTAGAGAGTGTCTTGGTATGCCAGCACGTCACATTGGTAGAATGCCGAGAGATCGGAACCGACACGGAGGGCAACGGCTTGGTGCTTTGAGGGACCTGCTGTGTTTTCGAAGGTTATGTCTCGGGCAAGGAACCTTTCACCAACCACAGCTGCAACCACATGGGAACATATATATTAGGAGCATCAGCATAAAAAACAAACTTCAAATACTGTAAGATTAATTCAGCAAGGTTTAAAAAAAAAACCCAACGTTTTTATGTGGCATATCGTTTAGTACCCATGTGATTCTGTATTATTCAAAGTAGTACTATAAATTGGCTCAACGGCACCTGTTTCAGCAATTTAATGATGGTAGCTGCCAAATAAGATTTCAGCAATCTAACCATCAAATCAATTGTTTTGAATTTTGATTTTATGATTTCAGCTCAAACCGGGTAACGAGGGGGGGGGGGGGGATCCACTTGTGCACTAAATATGATTGAACTATTACAACTAAAGAAACAATACCGGCCCTCAGATATTGTTTATCTTTACGAAAAGCCAAGTGCTTTATGGCAAACCGACACCGACCCTTATGCCTCAGCAAAGGACGAGAGTCGGGGACCAGCCAATAATCAAAAGCGAAAAGGTACTGGCTAGTGCTACGATGCAGTGGAGCTGCCCCAACTGCTCAAATATCATTGTAGATTTAACGTCTTCTAAAAATGGAAGTCGATTAATCGGCTCCCATCGTGCAAGGCATGTGTTGGGCCCTTCCAATGTCAGCCGTTGGAGCCTTGTTGGGTTTTGGGTTGAAGTTTTAGTTTAGTGAAAATGACAAAGAAAATAAAATATTGTTTAATGTTTACGATTTGGTTTTTGGCATGCCGGGTGTGATGTGAATCCATGAACTTGTCACATGGTTTTCGGATAATAAAAAGTTAAAAGCAACAGCTGTCATCCAAGAAAGGAAGACCGGGGAAAACAAATTGTTTTACGATTGAATGAGACAAGTTGATGGAGCCACCCCAAGACCCAACAATCAAAATTCATTCACTAAAATAAAAGATGCAAAGCTTATCTACAAAAATCAACGTTTAGATTTAAAACTTTGCCTAGAAAAATTATAAGAAGGGATTTATTTGAAAAGTTCAGGGTAGGGTTGATATTATATGATCCAGTGTAAAACGAATATGAAAAGCGACGTCCACAAGTTGTCATCAGACAACTAGTAATTCGGTGGATTGTTTGTCCATTTTGCATAATGTTTTTTTGTTATTTTTTTATATGTATACTGTATATTAAAATATAATATGTAAGTTTAAACCTTTAATCATTCAGAAGGGATAGCTGAGGCCTCCGTTTATCCTAATAATGAGATACTAAGTTCTGGGAAAACAAATTTAAAGTAAATATGATTAAGAATAACGATGTGAATCAATCTGAAGGATAAGTGGCAGAGACCCAAAACTTAATTTTTTTCTAGTAAATAATTTTTTTTTTAAAAAACAGAGGGATTAACTAAAATTTTTAATAATTTTGAAAAATTCAAAAAAAAATTAAAAAATTTAAGAAGAAATTTAATTAAAAATATTTAAAATTTTAAAACTTAATATAAATTTTTAAAAAATTTTGAAAATAACAAATTAAAATTTAAAAAAATATTGGACAAAATCTAAGAAGAATTAATGGTGACCGCAAACTTCAGGAGATGTTTTCAAAATAAAAAAAAAATAGTTCTAACTGAAAGGATAAGGTAAATTAATGTAAAATATAGGAAGTGAAAATGGACTTACCAACTGTAGCAGAGTGGAAAGTTGTGCTTCCATCGACCACATTCCTCTTCCCGGTGATGATCGTCCTAGTTCTTCCGTCTCCGATGAACATTATGTTAGTCTTCTTCTTTGGGACGTCCACGTTTTCTCTGTACACACCTGCTTTGATTCTTATGATGTACCTTTTGCTGCTTTTCTCCGGTGCTTTGGCCACCGCTTCAGACACCGTTTTGAAGTTCCCGCTTCCATCTGCCGCCACGACCACGTTTGGGGTCACCGAAGAAGACTGAAGCAGGCGTTTGTCGCCGGCAGACAACCACTCTGGCCAGGAAATCCCGTTCTCTTCCTCCTTCAGCTTCCTGTTGGATGTCTTGAGCATCATCTCGTTCGCAATGTCAGTGTCCGTCAAGTTCTTGATCATGGCAAGCGCATTACTGCACATCTTTTCGACGTACCTCTCGCCATCGATCAGCACTTGACGAATTTTCTTGTCGGCGCCTTCGTGGGAGAAACCGTCCAAGCAAGTCTCTTGGTTGGTCATGGCAGCACTCATCAGGGTCTTGAGGTCATCGGCATGCTGAGTCAATGACTTCTTGTTTGGATACTCGTGAAGATCCTCGACAGCTTCATGGAGCTCGTCGAGGGTCTCATCGATGGTCTCCAAACAATCATGGAGAGCCGTCTTTTCCCGCACCGTCAACCCTTTTCGAGCCAACAGCTTCTTGATTTTGAAGTAATTGTGTTCGACGGCGGTGGTCGTGATGTTAAGAGACAATTGGATGACATCCTTTTTGCTCCTCACCTTCTTGGCGGCTCCGGCATGAACTTTAGCAACTTCGGAGAAGCACAGCTCAGGGTAGAATGTTGCACTGCAAGCTGACTTCACAATGGGGTGATGGGAAGTATCGTGTTCTTCATTTCGTGAACTCACTCCAGCAACAATGCCGATTATGGCTGCAACAATGACTAAAGATGCAAAAACTGCCAAGAAAATTTTCTTGTTTTTCTTGGAGGAGGTAATGTGTTTGGCTGAACCAGAAAAGTTGGTTAGAATCTCTTTAATTCGACTCATAGTTTCTTCTTGGTAACAAAGAAGAAAAGTTTATGGGAGTTTAAAGCAAAGTTGGAAGGATGTTAGTGAAGAGAAGTGGCAGCTTGGGTGGAGGATTTAAAGAGCTTCGAGTGCAGACTCAGCAGAGGTATTTGGCATATTCTTTTTGGCATTTCAATTATTTCATGAAATTCAAATTATTGCCACCATGACTTTTCGCTATCCTATCGTTCTCTATTTTTCTTTTACTTTTTTTCACCTTAAAAAAAAGCTTCAGACACACATGATATACCACTTGAAATTTTTTTAGTATATTGTTTTCAACTTGCAAATAGAAAAAACGAGGGGATCAGGGGATGTCTTTTGAAACATAACGTTTATATATTGAGATAGGTAGGTACGGATTTAGGATTTTATGTTAGAGATAAACTTATTACAAAATTGTAGGGTGTAGACTTATAAAATTTTAGATGGTAAAAATTTATTTTCAATAAAAAAATACACAAAATATCTAAAAAATTTCTAAATAAACTTAAAAATTTTATATTTTTTAACCATTAAATAAAAATAAATAAATAACTAAAATTAACCATAAAAAATAAGAAATTTATCATATAAAAATAATTTTAATTATTTATTTACTCTCATTTAACTGTTTAAAAAGATATACCAACAATAATTAAATTCTACACATACAAGTGAATCTTAATATATATTATTTGAAAAAAGTACGGCGACAGCCAGTCAGCCACCATCATTGTTTACTTTAGTTTATTTATATATATATATATATATATATATATATATACTTTGGCTTTTTTTTCTTAAATATTATATATGTTTAAGATTTGAATTTATAAAACTTTAAATTAATTTATAAACTTTAGAAATAAAAAGTAATTTACAAGTTTTTAAACGTTTCAAATACAACTCTTAGTTTATAATTTCTAAAATATAATTTTTTTAACAATTCTAAAAGATTAAATTAAGTTTTCTCATTTGTGGGGCCTAGAATGTAATTTTTCATTATTTAAACTTACAATTTAATTTTCCCCCCTTTTTTGGAGATTAAGAGCTTTTTTTGGTTGAATTTTTTTAAACGCTCGTTACCGCTTTGTTTTTGTTGTTAAACAAGTGTTGATGTAGCACCCAACGGGCGTTTGCTCGTCATATTCTTCGCTCAAACGCTTGTTTACCCACAGTTAAATTTTTCAGCTTTTGGCAACATGCGTTCAGGCCCCCAACGGCTATTTGCGCCCGCACCAAAAAATAAAGCCAAAGAGTCTAAGACCACTGTTTGTTTCTAGCTACATCTGAGTGTGGGGTTTAGAGCGAAAGTTTATAATTATGTGATTTAAAAGTTTAATATTTTATTATTTAATGTATAAAGTTTATGGTTTATGATTTATAATTTTAAAATTTAAATTTTAAGGTATGATATTAAAGTTAAAATTCATAGTTTTGGATCTTAAAACGGAGGGTTCGGAATTTTAGAATTTTATAAAAAATCAACTTGTTTTTTTAGTTATATTAACTATAAGTGAAAATGTAATAAATATATAAAATTGTAGATAAATATATTAAATTAAACCATACAAAACACTTACTATTAATAAAATGAAAAATCTTTGGCATACAATGTCCGTCATTCCTCCAACAGTCACGGACGTGTGTTGATTTTTTTAACATTTATCTAATTTTAAGAACCAATATTTTTTAACAAATCTTAACTCTAATCATAATTTTATCTAGAGAAGAAGAAAAGAAGACTTTAGGGGAAGAAATGAGCACTCCTGGTAGGTTTAGAACTCATAACCTAAGTAAAATGAGAAAATAAAGATCAGCAGATTGACAAACCGACTAAATGTACATACTCTTAAAAGCCAATAACTAAGTGGTTTTATTTGTAAAATAAATAATTCTTACAAAGATATATAGTAGTGATTTTATTTTATTTTTCTTACATTACATTATTTTTTCTTACTTTTTTTTTTGGAAGGGCTATTATAAGGTTTAAGATTTAAACTTATAGAATTTTAAACTAATTTATAAATTTATAAAAAGTAATTTATAAATTTATAAACGTTTCAAATATAATTTTTAGTTTATAATTTCTAAAAGATAACTTTAGTATTTAATTGAAACACTTGCTACCTTAGTTCGTTTAACGTCTTTTCTTGATATTGCATAAAAAAATTTGATAATGTGGCATTTTTTCGTTCAATTGGATTATCGATTATGTTTTTCTGATAAATATTTTACTTTCAAGGTTTTTTTATCATTTAATTTTTAAATTTCATCACATTTAAATTAAATTTAACAAAAATAAAGGGCATGAAAAATATATTTATTTTGTTAAATAACTTTTTTTTCTAACAAAATATTTTGTTTGTTTTATATCTATATTCCAACAATTTGATAAATGTCCCTTATTGAACTGCTAAAATGTTTATCCTTTTTGGATGTTCAACACTAAGTTCAAATATAGGCATTTTTTAAAATCATAGGATAAGCAATCCGACTTAAGACATTTTTTTATATTTTCAGTAAAAACACTATTCAAAAACATGGGAAGAACAATCTGACTTTGTTTTCATTATAACATTCACCATATTATTAGAAATAAAATAAGGAGTGCAATATTGTTAGAAAAAAATAAGAAACAATATTTTAGTCATTTGGCCAAAAATAAAAGTTAAAAAAAAACAAAAAAAACTAAACCTAAATTAATTAAACTGGTAAGATTCTGAAAACCAAAAAATTGTTCGGCCAGCCTATTTTCACGGGTCTGTTCAAAAAAAATATATTTTATTTCAAAATCAATTAACTAATTCCACTGACAGCTCAATATTTAAACTTAACGTTTTTTTTTCATTTATTTAAGATCGAAACACTCACCCTTTTTTATTGAAAGAAATAAAATGTATGTTACCAGATTATGTTAACTCTTCAAAAGTGTCGGTGCTAATATTTATTTGTATATGATTCTTACCCCTTTGATAAATTAATTCACCAGTTCATTAGTCTTTTATGATACACTTTTTCTACCCCCTATTTTCTCATCTTATTTTAACATGAACGTTTAAAGTAAAAAAGTATTTAAATTATATTTTTTATTAAAATCCAAAATGTTTACATGCTTTAGGACTTTATTTTTTTTATTCACCCTAGACAATCAAAAAAATATTCTTTCAACTATCAGTTTTTATTACCCCTTTTTGTATTTTCATGTTTTAATAAAAATTTATACCTTTAAAAAATGCATTTTAATTATATTTGTGACATTTTTTAAAAAAATTTGTGGTTTGTTAAATATTTATTATCATTTCTTTATATTATTCTTTTAATATATCATAACAGTATATGTCGATTTTTATAAAAAAACTTCGATTTAGTTATGCGGTGGTTTAAAGATAGATCAAATGATTGATGGTTGGTCGTCCATGTAACAATCATTCAGTATAAGTTAATGTAAAAAAAATGATTAAAATCCAAAATGTTTACCTGCTGTTTTCTTAGTTGAACGAACTAATATGGTTGTGTATAACATACAATGGAGGATCTAAAAATTCAAGAATAAAAGTGATAATTTTCTTTTTTCATCAAATAGACTTTTAGTGGACTTATCTTTTTTTTATTTTTTATACATTAAATTAATTTTTAAAAGATTAATAAAATTTAGATATTATTATTAAAAAATATTTACCTGCTTTTTTTCATAGATTGAACGAACTAATATGGTTGTGTGTATAGCGTACTAAATATGTATAGACACATATATAAACAACCTAAAATTTGAAAAGACGAATCAAAAACAGCAGCGCAGCCATGGATTCCGGGAGAAATAGAATTACGAATCAACTTGTCCTAAAGAGAACAGAACAACGGAAACAAAGAGAACGTGGCCTAGCCACCACGAACAGAATTAAATAAACAGTTTCTTATTCCTATTTGGATGGAGTAAATAAATAACTCTGATATTCGTCCGATTTTGCATATCATTTGTTTTACTCTCAATTAAAAAAATAAAACTATTATTTTATTTTCAACGTTTTCTTTTCCCTAAAATGGTAGGTGTGCAATTAGTTTTGTATTTTATAGCATGACAGGTCAGGTCTTGTTCCATGGCCCTTTGAATTAAATAAATCCAACCAATACTACTTTAAGTTAATTAATCAGTTTTAACTTTTTCCCTTTTTTCTGTACAACATGATTCGTCCACCCTTTTAGAAATCGTAAATCAAGAATTTGACCAAAAAAGAAAAAGAAATTGTAAATCAAGAAAAGAGGGCAAACAATAATTATGTTAAATTTATTATTATAGTCAAAACTTCATTGTAATTTGTAAGGACGCCATATTGGATACACAAAACAATCGGATGTTTCCATGAAATAAAACTTTACCCCCTAAATTCCATCGACGAGACTAATATAATGACGTAAATTATTTCATTTCTTAAAAAAACATAAGCACGCATTTTAAAATTAGTAATCTCATTTATAAAATTAAAAAATTCAGTATCGGTGTAATTAAAACAAATTCACATATTGATATATTCTTTTCTTTGTACAGTTAAAAGACAACTTGGAAAAAGGACCTCTCAGCTTTAAAAATAGCTAAAAAAAAAAGAAAGGAAGAAAATCTCAAGGATATTGCTTTTCAGCTTTTAAGTAAGCATGGCTTAGTTTAAAAAAAGGTACGATCTATTAAGAGGTGTAATTGGCTGTTCTCCTATAATGAAGAGTCAAGTATAAAGTGTCGTCTGATTTAATTTCAGACAGCAACTTATTAATTTAATTTAACTTTATATAATTAACAAAACTGCCTAAAAATTGTCTGATTTAAAATTCATCCAGATACCACATAAAATATAAATTCTATCAGAGCAGTCATATCATTTTAATATACATGTCAATTAGTAAATATCAAACAGTGTCAAAAGATATCTTACTAATACTGATGTACATGTTATTGATTGATGATGTCCGTTTATGCTCCTTACTCCAACCATTTATTCTTTCCTACGTGTAAAACAATTACACGCTAAGTATTTACTTAGTGAGACAATAATTCGAATTCAAGTGCAATTGTCATAATATCAATATTAATGATTAACAATGCATACGATCACCTTACCATTATATGTTCGTTAATATAAATAAATATGTATATCAAAGTGATAAGATTAGATCTTACCAATACCGTTGCTATTCCATCCGTAAGCTTGTAAAAACAAAAAATTCCACCACTTATGTATGAGATAATAATTCATTTTAAAATAGTTAAAAAACTTCGTACATTTTATATATTTTATACTAAACGACCTTCTGCCACCTCGTGCCATTTATTATTGGCATAAAGTCAAAAAAATATCACAATGTTTGACCGAATAGTCACTTTGACCCCTATTTTTTGGAGCAATTCAACCCTACATTTCATTTTAGGTCAAAATGACCTCTATGCGGATGAAAATTGTTAGAAAACTAATGGTAAACAGTTTAAAATGACTTCACAGAATGATAAGTCAGCATAAAAATTATTTTCTAATTTATATAATTTTATAAAATTTATTTTTTGACTGGTGTAACGTTTTTTTCAAGTCAACACAATTGTTTATATGATATTGTTATGTTAGCGTGTACTGCCATATAAGTTTATCCCGTCATTTCAAGCCATTTACCATCAGTTGACTGACAGTTTTCATTTGTAGAGTGATCATTTTGATCCAAAATAAAACGTTGAAAACTAAATTGCTCCGAAAATATTTGAAGCTAAAGTGACTATTTAGTCAAATATTGGGTATATTTAAGTTTATGCCTTTATTATTTTATATAAAAGTGTAAGGATCGATTCCATACAGAGTTTATTCTCACCGCAAATCACGCCTTTGTTTTTAAATCAATATCATTGGTCCAAAATTATATAGTATACGAAAATAAAATATAATTTTATTATAGAACGAATTAAATAACATATTTCTTCCCTCATATTTTTTTAGAGTGTGTTTAATTTACAAAATGTAATATTACATTTGGTAATAAGGTTCTTAAATGTAATATTATCTGACATATTACTAAGAATGTTACATTACATTGTTTGAATTATTTAGTAAAATATAAGATTGTTGTGTTTGGTATGAAGTATATAAGATTATCTAAAAGTGAAATTTACTAAATTGACCATGTGTTATATTTTCTATTTAACATATTGACCATTCAATATTAAATTAAAAACATTTGCACAAAAATTAATAGAATTATTTTTGCTACACTATGTAAAATGTACAAAAAAAACTATATATTTATCGTATAATTAATATAAGTATTATATTGATTGTTTTTTAAAAAATATAATTTATATTTACATACTCTCGTTACCCTCTATTAAAATATTTTTGTGAATTTTTAAATGAAACTTTTAATATGTTCAAATTTTCTATTTTTTATTATTTGTGACAAATTGTCAAGTAAATTAAAGAAAATAATAAAATAAACCTAAAAGTTGTATAACACTGATAAGAATTTATGACCATGTTTGGTAAATAATCGTTTGAGACAAAATTAGATGTTTGAGTTAATATTAGAGGTTTGACTAGTCAAATCTGCTAATTTGGATATTTGGTGAATAACGAATTAAGGTGAAACCTCTAATTTCAAAAAGCTGCTATTATGAGCTTTTTGAAAAAAATTAGAAGTTTTGACATAAGAGTTATGAAGATCCTTAACAATTACCAAAATTCTCCAAATAACTTAAATTTAATATTTTATTTTAATTATTCACCCATCGTATATTTACATTGTTACATTTGTAAACTAATACTTTTTATTTTTTCTTTTTATTCTCACACATTTATATTTATATTTAAATTTAATAATTAATATAATTATATTAAATATAATTATATAAATAATAAATTAATATTTAGAACTTTTAAAATATGCTTAGTAATGTTATATTAAAAATTATTTTTCATAATCTAATTAATATTAATAGATACAAAATATTGTTAACCAATAAACTATTCAAACAAGTATCGAATATAACTATGTCTCTTTTTGTCATTTTGCTTGCTTTAATAATCAAATAGTTATTAACTGTCAATTAATTTTATCAAACACTTTTATGCAATCAGCTAATACAATCAGCTATCAGCTAATGTAATACGCTATCAGCTAATTGCCAAACATGGCCTATGTCATAGGTTTAACCTACTAAAATATTTTATAAGACGATAAACATATTATAAATCAAAGAATAAGAAAAAGATCAACACTTTAACTTATTAATTTTCAAGCAATATGCAAATCTAACATATAATCTATAAACATCATAAATATAATGTTAATAAAAATACATTAATTATTAAAATAATATTTAAATATGTATAACACCATCTAAATATTAAATTCATATTAAATAAAAATATTTAATTAGTTTATGCCACACATATTTAATCATCTAATTAAATTCAATAAATGATCAATGTCAACAAAATTCATTAACTTAGGGGCAATATGGTCCAAATGGGTGAAAATTGACAAATACCTAAGAAATTCAAGAGAATCACATTCCCACCATTTAATGAAAAAAGCACTACTGTTGGGAATACAACATTATCTTTTGGAGGGAATACTCCCCCACTAAACGTAAGTATGTGATTTCGAAAAAGATTATTTTCCTATATAATAATCTTTTATGGGAACCAAACGCCCTCTTAAATCGTGAATTCTAAATTTATTAAGAACATTTTATTTATTCTCTTAATTTTTTTTCTCTAAATAAAATTAGGATTAAGATTATAATTATGATCTATAAAAAAACAAAAGAAATAAATTTGGCATAGCATTCATGTCTATAACGTTGTTACGTTAAAACTATAATATTTCTCTTTTCAAGCTGTTTGTTTTTAATCTACTTTTCCTTTAAACAGTTAGAGCACCATCATTACAGTCTACATAATCTAATTTCTTTACTTTATTATTTGTTGTAATAATTTATGTACAAACTAAGATTAGAAAAATAATAAAATAATAACAATGATTGAGTTATCTGGAGGGAAACAAGGAAATAAAAACAATCGCTTCGCTGGCTATTACTGGTAAAAAAGATATATTATATATTCATCTTAAAATTGTTTTAAAAAATTAAGGGTAAACTATTTTTAAACGATTCGTATTCAGGGGAAGATAAATATGTTCTTAATAAATATATCAAAATTTTAACTATTTTTTAAAGGGATTATTTCTCTAAATTTGTCCATTGTTAATACGAAATAACTTGATGAGGTGATAATGATATGAACGACCATTTTCATTATTAAGTTGATGTATGATTAAGGATGATCATTTGACCTAGATTCGACGAGTTTTGACTCGACTCGATTATTTAGGGTTGAGTTTTTTTAATTTGGGTTCAAGTCAGATTTTTTTGAGAATAAAATCAAATCGGATTCGTGTTTATGATAAAAAATACCCAACCCGAATCGCAAAATAATAGTTTGATTTCCCCCCTAAATATTTAGGTATACTTGCTAAAACACTCATCTCTTTATATATATTTTCAATTATCTTTTTGTTTTTATAATAAAAATGGAATAATAATTATAATGTTATCTCTATTTGTATTTTTCAATTCTATTTGTATTTTTTAATTCACTCTATATTTTATCGAAGAAAAATGAAAAAAATTTATTTATGTCTAGCCAGGTCTGGTTAGGTTTGGGTTTAAACTCTAAAATTCAGGTTGAGTTCAGGTTGGGCGGAGCACCATAAAAATGTCGGGTCGAGTTCAAGTTGATATGTTAAATTTCGAATTCAAATTAGGTGGAACATCATAAAACGTCGGGATGAGTCGAATTCAAGTTGACGTGTTAAGTTTTTGGGTTGATCAAAAACTCGATCCAAATCGACCTATGACCGTCCCTATGTATGACATCAAAATTGGAGTTGGGATCAATTTACACCGCAGCATGGGCTGCATGGCTCAATTTTTGTCCCATAATTTCACATGGGATGAATTCCTATGATTTCACCTTAAACAAAATCCTGGATAGGCCAGCTTAGTTTGACCCATAAGTCAAATACTTTTTTATTCTAAAGTCCATTATTCTGGGTTAAAATCTAATTATGGGCTTACAGCTTGACCCATGTACGGAAAACCGGACTCAATTTTTGGGTTCGAAAACCCTTTGCCCAGAATACGGTTATGTGCCTCCCTCGCCCTCTGTTAAGCCCCCTGCAGTTAGGTTTCAGCACCTGCAAACAGCACCTCCGCCTCCCAGTAAGTCGACATAAGCTAAGTTAAGCAACTTTTATCCTTTTTGGATTTTTAATAGTTTTTCATCGTTCCAATATTTTGATTATATCTATCTTTTACGTTATTATTTGTTGTTGCTGTGAAAATTCTAGCTTTAGTTGAACCACGCTTGCCTTTTTCCTTTGTTCTCACTTTTCTCATTTTATAGTAGAAGAGAATTAACAGTGAATTTAGTTGTTAAAACTATTGATTCTGTTCAAAACTTCTGACTACTTTTTTTTTGCAGTAGAAAAGCATCGAGGAGCGTATAGCCTCTTTTGGTTTGATTAGTAAAGGACCTGAAAAGGAAGTTTCTTCTTAAGAGGATATAACCTTATAAGAAGTCCTGGAATTAAAGGGGAATGGGGAAGAAGGCAAAGAGAGAAGGGGATGGTTATAAAAAGAATGTATCCAGGCCAGTAACTGATGAGACTGTGAAGTTTAAGAAATATTCCAAGCATCACAATTATTCAGATTCACAAGCACCGATTATCAGGTATTGTTACTGTTTTGATCCAAGTTGGAAACTAAAACATTTTTTAAGTTATGTCAGGAGTGCTTTAACAGATTTCATTACCCTTTTAGGAAACCGGTTGAGCCTGAAACAGCAAAATACTTTTCGGAGATTGCAAACCTTTTCGAAAGCCAAGGAGTGGATGTGGATGAACGGTCGGTTATATGTGGTAATGCTCTTGAAGAAGCTAGGGGGAAGGAATTAGAACTAGCAACGGATTATATCATAAGCAATACTCTTGAGAGTCTACTCAATGGCTGTAATGTGGACAATCTTTGTAGTTTTCTTCAAGGCTGTGCAAATGTCTTTCCTGCTATTGCAATGGACAGATCCGGTTCTCATGTAGCTGAGACAGCTCTTAAGTCATTAGCCAGGCATGTTCAGGACTCAGAGGCCTACACCATAATTGAAGAGACTCTGGAAATGATATGCAAGGTATCGAGTATTTGATTCTGTACTCTAATGGCAAATGAAACAAACTCTTTCACGTATTGGACTTCACATGCCCTTGTTTTTAATGTATTATTAGAGCGTCTGAATATTTCAAGAGTATATTTTGAGGCAAACTACTATCACATGCTAAGTTTTTCTACTTTTCCCTGAATCTTTCATTGATCTTTTCAGGTGATTGTTGTTAATCCTGTTGATCTAATGTGTAATTGCTATGGATCTCATGTTCTTCGAAGCTTTCTTTGTCTCTGTAAAGGAGTACCTCTGGACTCCTCAGAGTTTCATGGAACAAAGGGACCAAAAGTTCTAGCAGAGAGGTTAAATTTCAAAGTGTCTCACCTAGATGAGAATGATTCCCAGCAATTTCAGCAAGGATTTCCAAATTTATTGAAATTCCTTGTATCTGGGATAGTAAACTGTACGAGAGAAGGCATGAAAACCCTACAAGTTGATCAGTATGGCAGTTTGGTTCTGCAGGCATGTCTTTGTTTTCTCCTGTTATTTAATCTTATTTCATTTTGTCAGTGTAGTGGAAATTAAGCAAAAGCAATCTGTATGTGGTTCTGTTTCCTTATGGCTTTTGGCTTTAGTGACTAGTATAGTCAGATAAGTATTAAGATATTCCATCTATTATAGGACCATGCATCTGTGTGTTGAGTTGGAAAAGATGCAATTCCCAGATTAATTAGTTATTCGAACTTCATTATTTGTATTCTACATCATGCACACTTTTCATTTTTTGAAGTAGTTTCTCTTGTAACTTATCTTGTAGACTGGCAAACTCCTTTCTATCACATATTGATTAATTAATTATTTTTTACGGGCATGTGTAGTGTTGTAATTTAGGTGATGGCTTGATGGGTTTTTTTTTCCCACGAGTTTTTAAGTGTTACCGTTTTTCTCGCGCCTCTTCTTTTTGAAATTAGTAGTTAATGTGATGTATTAGCGTATCACTGAACTTTTCACTTTTTTCTTTCCAGACAACTTTGAAGTTATTAGCCGGGGATGATCAAGAATTACTGCAAATAATTCCTGTTATTATTGGTTGCAACAAGCAAAATTTAGTGGAAGGAAAGTTAATTGACACAATCATTGCTGGAGAAATTGTAGAAGCGATGAAAGAAACTGCATTTAGCCATCTAATGGAAGTAAGCAACTTTTATATTTAATTTATATATTTTATATTTTCACTTTGTGATATGATTTCCCCCCTTTTTTGTATGTGTCATAATCTTGTTCATTGCTCTCTATGCCTGAGGTGTTATTGCATTGTAATTGAATTAATGTCATAAAAAAAGCAATTTGGAAGATAGCCATTTGATTAGCTTGTCAAGGATATGACTTGGTCTTAAAAAAATAAACATAAAATGTTTGCGCCTATTTTCCTTTGTTGCCTAGTTATTATTATTATTCACAAGTCTCTGAATCTCATCCTTGTCTCATTTATTGTTACTGAATATGGCCCAAAAGAGGTCTTCTATTGATATTTGTCAGGTTATAGTGTCAACTTGAGTAGTTCCTTTACTTTTAGTTGAACTCCCTTAATTAGTGATGAAGTGGATTGGCAGTGAAGTGAAATCTTTTCCTCGTATCCACTATAATATTTTCACCATAATTTTTCAATAACTGTGCAAGTGTGATACCTGTTCTAAAAAATAAGACAACGACAGGCAGTTGATTCCTCTATCTATTTCATATCCTTTATATGCTGCAGTTAAAATGTTAAATCATCCAGTTTCTGCTCTTTCCCTTTTGTTTATTCTTTGGTCTAGCTTCATTTTCTGCAAAATGCAGGTAATTTTGGAGGTTGCACCTGAAAGCCTGTATAATGTTATGTTCACAAAGCTTTTGAAGAATTCATTGTTTGAGCTTTCATCTGATCCTTGTGGAAACTTTGTTGTTCAAGCGTTAATTGCCCATGCAAGAACTAAAGATCAAGTACGTAATCCAACATTCTCCTATATATAGAAGCCTGTAATCTTTGTATGCTAGACAAGATTCAAAGCTAATACTCATTTCTCGGAATGATTCGATGTACTGCAATGGGTACTGGTGTTCCATCAATGAAATTCTGTTATTGGTATTTATGTGCTCCTTATTGTTTTACTCCTTGACTGCTGTTAAGTTCTACAGTTTACAAAAGCTATTTCTGGTTCTGGATGTCTTGCTAAGCTCTGCTGTTCTGAGATTTGAAAAACTCTTAATTTTTTTCTGTTAGATGGAGATGATCTGGGAAGAGCTTGGTTTGAAATTTGCTGATATTCTTGGAATAGGGAGATCAGGAATTATTGCTTCTCTTATTGCTGCATGTCAAAGGCTTCAAACTCATGAATTTAAGGTTCAGTGGTTAGATTCATTCCTTTAATGCTTGCACTTTAGTCAGTCTCTATACATGTGAGTCTGAAACAGCTTGGTAATAACTTTTAAATGGAAATTATATCATACCGAAACTTGACTTTTATGTGGATATCATGTCATACCCCTTAATTAATTTACATTTTTTCTTCTCAGTGTTGCGAGGCTCTTGCTACTGCTGTTGGTTCAAAAAATGATGCTTCCAAGTTTATTGTTCCTCGAATACTGTTCCTTGACAGTTACTTCAGCTATTATGACAAATCTTGTTGGAACTGGCCAGCTGGAGCCAAGATGCATGTCATGGGTTCTTTGATTCTGCAGGCTATTTTTAAACTCCAAAGTGTATGTTTCTTTTTCTTTTTTTTTGAATATGTTGTATCATTCTGATTCTATCCAATTTCATTAGTTTTAGCTGTTTTTGCTTGCATTAACTAAACTGAATGCCCACGTGCATGTGCTCTAGCGTATTGAGTGTCAAACTTCTGATTAAGATGTTCACATAGTAATGGTTTTGCAATATTTAAGCTTCAAGATTGAGGTTAGTGCAGTAAATACTAAAGCTTGAAGGTTTTAGTTAGTGAAGCAAATATTTAAGCAGTCAGTGCCGAAAATTATTTATATAGCTGATAGCCTGATACTCAAGCATATTTGATCATCTTTAAAGGAAGCCTTTTGAAAGGTGAAATGCCAGATGATTGACTGATTAAACATGTTAGTTTGAATTCCTGAATTCAATGATTATTATTCCCCAAAAATTCTCACCGTTAAACCAATGTCCCATTTGCTGGCGTTTTCAGTTTGATCATATGCGACATGCAGGATATCCTATTGAGATATATGATCTGGTATCACAGAGTGGAGATATGATACCATAGTTATGTTTGGTTCATCCGATTGTTGATTGTTTTGGAACTTGACAATTCTCTATGATGTTGGCTTGACTACCTAAAACAAAAGTGTGAATACTGGCTTTCTAATTTTGCTATACAATCTCTTGTTTCTTGGTTACAGGAATGGATACAGCCTTATATTTTGAGTATTACATCCATGGAAGCTGAGCATGTCCTTGAGGCAGCTAAAGATGCTCGAGGAGCACGGGTTATTGAAGCGTTTCTTACTTCCGATGCTTCCACAAAACAGAAGCGTAGATTAGTTGTGAAGTATGTCAAGCTGCACTGGTTATTTTGTTGCATGGTTAAATATTTATGATTCAATTGCTGCTAATATTTACTTTTTACTGTTTACTTGCTGTTCACTATGAAGGTTACGTGGACATTTTGGGGAGCTTGCGATGCAGCTCTCTGGTTCATTCACTGTTGAAAGGTGTTTCAGTGCTGGTAGCCTGTCACAAAAGGAAGCCATAGCGTCTGAACTGTTAGCTGTAAGAACTGAACTCTCCAAGGCAAAACAAGGCCCACATCTCCTTAGAAAACTAGATATTGACAGGTAAGTAAATTGCAGTTTGCTGGTTTGGTATTCTGAGATTAATTTTTGTGTTATTTCGGTTTGATAGGAAAAACAAACTTAAATTTCAATTGCTAGTTTATTGTATGTTTCTTCACCTTTGCTTTGTCATGACAGATATTCTCTTAAACCAGATCAGTGGAGGTCAAAACAAGCATCGAAAGAATCAACATACAAGGAATTCTATGCTGCATTTGGCTCTACTGAATACAAATCAACAAAGGGTAACAAGTTCTGTTCTGATGCATCTATGGACACATCAGAGCTCGAAGAATTGAATGCAAAGGGCGATTCTCTCTCTTCTATGTCTATGCTTGATGATACCCCAGCAGAGAAGAAAATGAAAAAGAAAAAGAGAGAAAGAGAGGCGGCCTCTGAAGATGCCGTCAGTTCTAACAAAGGGATCGAAAATGCTGTAAAAAATTTCCTCTCTTCTGGTAAACCAGATAATAAACGACACAAAGCTTCAAAACAGAGACTGAAAATTTGAATTTCATGATAAGCTGCTGTTTTCTGATGATTTTGGTAGCTGAGTTGAGCTGCATCATGTTCGGCGGACGACTTGATAAAAGTTACTTGTGTTTGTTTACACCGTTCCATTCTCCCAGTTTAGATAAATTCTGGGTGTGACAAGCGCTTTTGTTATGGTAGAAAACATAAACCTTTCTGGAAAAGTCGCAACTCTCTGTATCCAATTATATTATGCCAAAATGACAGGTTGACGATAGAAATTGACAGATTATGGTAGCAAAACTGCTAATTGCATTTTGTTTTTGTTTTTTATTTTTCTAATTCAATACATGTTAAGATATTATCAATGTAACACGAAATTCTTTAAATAGCAAAAATTTAATGATTTAGAGATCTTGCTATCTGCCTTCTTCACTGTTCTCCTTGTAGTGAAGTGTTCGACCTACTGCCAGGAAAAAAAATGTATCTAAATCAACTACACAGCAGCCCTGGGCAGAAGGGCATGAACTGTTTATGTGAAAGCAAGAACGAAATTGTTTTGTATAGGATTTGAAGTGGTTGGGAGGTCTGTAGTAAGTTGGAATCCTCTGGTGGCCTGTATAATCATTTTTGTAATATAAATATCAAAGAAATTTAGAATTAAAATCTCAAACATTTGCCACGTGAAACTCATTAGCAGACTGGTGGCTAATGAGAACGTACCATAATTAAATTGGTCCGTTGATGTTGATAAGGATGATAAATGATGTCTGTTAGATGTTGTAAGGCAGCCTAACATTCAAAGAAATGTTCCTGGAGTATATGGATTAGTATAAACAGCTGCAGCAGCTAGTTTCAGAGCATTTGGGGCATATGGAAAAAATTATCTGCATTGCCAAGTGAATATACAGTCTTCAGTTGATGGAATCCTTTAATCATAGTGGTAGGGTAAGTCTCTAATCTCTGTCTTTCATTCCATCTTCTTTTATGAAGTTCCGACTGTTGTGAATGGGAATGGAACTTAGATTGGCATTTCCCATTTCCTCCAAACATGGGAAAATGGAGATAAACCTTTGGAGTTCCCCAAAAGTAAGCCGCCTAATCCCCATGACAGAATGAAGTAGTATCTCTTTTGCCCCTCTTCCTGTTAGACTAGTAATTGTTGCTTTCATCGTACTGCCTTTTCAGCTCGGGTGACAAATAATTGACTACAGCTAATCCAGGGCATCACAAAACCTTTTTTTTCCCCCTCCAAACTTTCAGTTTACATGTTCTCTTTTCTACATTACTTGAGTTTTCGTTTTGGGTGGTTTACTGTTAAAATTCCTATATTCGGTATATCTATGTTCAAAATTTACCCGATATCCACTTTACCTCAAGCCTGATTAGCACGTTTGATTTGGGCAAGACCTTATGATTTTATTCCTTCCTATTATATCTTTTTACTTATTTATTTGGTTGAAGAGTTGGTTAGATCAGCTGAGTGGGCTACCTATCTTTCTGATTTTGCAGTATCACTTTTGGATTTTGGTATTCCTCGACAGATATAGAAAATTTAATACATCTACCATGTATCTACCCCATTGCTGTATTTTACATGGCAAACGTATGAAAATGCTTCTGCCATTTCAACTAAAAGCCTTTTTCAATTTGGTTTTTTTTGGGGGGTGGGAGTTTCTTTTTTTTTTCTTCTATTAGGTCATCGGAGTGGTACTTGTTTCTAGTTTGATCTTGTCATCCTTTTGGCAACAAAACTACCCTAATTTTGACAGAAAAAGAATCTCTCAACTTCTCACTAAAGAACAAAAACATATTTGTTCCGACTTTGATGCTTCAAATCAGACCCCCTTGATCAGTTTCTGGAACAAACACAACATGCAAGAGACATAAACTTCCAGAAGTAATCTTCATGTCGAGGATCCCGGAAAGAAAAAAGAATAGGAACAAGAGACCATAGAAAAATTCGCTCTTGTCATGGTGGGAAATTGACATAACGAGCAAAACACGTTCGAATCCCGTAGATGGTGCGGAACCACCAGGGGAGTCTACACAATGCCCCAGCATCCAGCGTCAAGGCCAGCGCCAGTCTCCATCCTTGGTGAGCATACATGTGCCTTCACCATCCCAACCACCCTTATCAAATCAACGACTATCTATGGACTTTGTCCATCTGGTGGCATAGTGTATCAATGACAGAAGACTTGGCATGGGCCTTGTGCTTTAGATTCGGCAATAAAAGGTTGCCCCACCTGCCTAAACCGGTTGTTATATAGATTTGAGATTTCTGTGTTTTACAATTAACAACTTGCTTGAGGACAACTTACACCAACCTCCAAGCTAAATGCAGAGTACAACTGCACAAGCAAGGAATTGGAATGGATTTTCAGCAGTCTACCATAGTTCTGATGTACAAAAACTCATAAATGTAACTCAAAAAACACTTCTCTATTATCAAAAACATTAAAAAAAATAGTTCTCAAAAAAGGGTTTCTTAACCCAAAGCATTATATGATTGTTGCATTGCACTTGCACGAATAGAAATAGGGGACCTCTGAGTTGCAGTAATTGAAACAGCCTTAAAATATGTCAGAATATGTCTAGCAAAATGCGACATCAGACCCTTAAATTCATTCAGTTGCTACTCTGGTTTTCAAACCTTATGCCATGAAATTCTATGTCTTGTCTATGACCTAATCCAATTGCACTGCTACTTGCCCTAAACTTGATATCTATAAACTTATATGCAACTAATCATGTAAAACCATAGCCCCCCCCTCCCCCCCCCCTCCTTTCTTTTCCATACACTACAACTGCAGACAAATCGCAAGAAGTTGGTTTCCAAACCATTTTGAGCTAAGGGAATGTAAGAAAGAATAAGGCCATTGGTTTAGACTTTAGATCCACCAGTGCCTTGAGAATTGTATGTGTTATTCAAACGAGGGATGACCAATAAATGGGTTTGTAAACTGACAGTGAGTTTGAAAATATCTCAAAATGAATGAGTACGTCAATTCAATTGAAACCTTTAAACATGACTTATTTTATCCCATATTCTAAGCATTTTTTATTATTATTTTAAGGCTTTAACTTTTGAAAAGAAATTAATTAAGCTTTTAAATTATTTTTCACCCAATTAAGCATTTGAACCAAGAAATATAATAGATTAAGTTTTTTGACCAATTTTAACCATTAAATTTTGACGGTATTTTTGGATTTGTCGGTACAGTGCGTCATATTACAAAGTTTTCACTTGACATTTTTATAATTTTTTTTTATTTTATTTAAAAAATTCATTAAAAACTATAAAAATTGTAAAAGACTTGTAAAATTTATAAAAAAAATATTTTTTTGGAAAAAATCTGTAATTGCAACATTATATAACTGTAGGGTATCATGTGTCAGTAATATCTAAGGAAAAAAACTATTGAGATTTAATGGTCAAAATTGGTCAAATAGCTTAATTGATTCAATTTTTTGATTCAATAGCTCAATTGATTAAAATTTTTTATTGAAGGACTTAATTAAGTGCAAAAGAAATTTAAAAGTTTAATTAATTTTTAAAAAAAAATTTAAAAGCTTCTTATGCCCTTAGCTTTATTTTAAATTTTCAAATTCCCTTCCCAGTAATAGTTGGACTTACAGCGTAACTTGTATAGAAATATAAAAAAAAAGTTCTTGAACAAGAGACTGGCTAGCATTCAAACACAAAACAAACATCACAAACAAAAAACGGTTACTGATGAACCGAAGAACGAAAGATCGAAGAACAGAACATATCATAAAAGAATTTCAGACCAACACAGAGGCCTGAACATGGACAACAACAGAAAAACATAAACAGAAAACAAAAAAATCTAACAACTGAAGTCGAGTAAGCACAAAGCCAACAAATTCAAAGACTCCATCTGTATGTCGTTTCGGTGATCGTCGGAAGATAAGGTCGATTCAAAGAGATGCAAAAAAGACACAGCCCAACAAACCGTCCCGTCCAGATCTAATATCGCTGACGTTTAAAGGAGAGACGGAGCTGAAAAACATCGCAAACGGCCATCGTCGATGGAAGAGGAGACAACAGAAGTTCACAGAGACATACCGTCACTCACCCCAAACCTGCAGTGGAGAGCGGGAGAAGAAACAAAAGGCAAACGAAAAAACAAGACGAAAACAAAACAGTGATCGTCGGAGGTGCCGCCGAACTCTCAAACCGACACTGAAGCAACCATCCACCTAAAGTCGAGAGAAACACCATGATAAGATTCGTAGTCTTCTCTCAAAACCTCGCCTGAAGAAAATGAAGAAAGCTGCTGAACGGCAGAGATCACCGCTCGTGGGGCACAAACGACCCAACCATCGAAAGAGATATTCTTTGGTCGAAGAAGAGACGAACCGATCACTGACTGCGAGTGATCGGCAAAAAAAAAAAGAGATGTGGCTAGAGTTATAAGCTAAAAGGAGAGAAGAGAAAGTTTTTGTCCCCCAACTCCTTTTCTTTTTTTTTTAAAAAAAAAATTAATCAGATCATTCTAGTTGAATTGAATTTCAATATGATTTCTTTTTCATTCATTGACTGAGATTCAACTCTATTTCTCTCCACAATTGGTAAATCTTAAAACAAAAGTCTATAATAAACTAATAGCACAGTCGTATGACACAAAAAGCAACAAAAAATGTTGAGGAATTGGATTAATAGCTTTACAGTAGAAAAATCCAAACTAAAACAAAGTCCACCAAAAGAAGAAATTGTTTTTGATTCATATTTTTACGGAAGAACAGATAAATTCTTTCACCTTCATATGTAGAGAAGCCTCCATACAATTGGTTCCCAAGAGACCAACACAATTCTCTAGGAATGGTTGAGTTGATTCCAATTTGATAATCTCCACCCATTTCTGATACTCAACTTATCTAATTTAGAACTTCAAACATCGATTGAACCACTGGTTCCTGAACTACTAGGGACCATCCTTTTTTCTCTGCTTAAAAGCCTCTTCAAAGACCTCAATCTTGTTGGCATTGGTGACTTTGATTCCTCCTCCGGGAAATTCTCGTTCACATTGGTTGGAACATCAATCACGAGCATGCCTTCTTGCCTGCCACTACCGGATGCCATTGAAGACGAAGCAAATGCTGCACCGGAGGCCGATGCCGATGCAGTTGAACCCTCTTCCGAGTTGGCACCACCGCTGCTAACCTGGCCTTGATTATCACCCCAAAACAACACATTTGTTGGGAAACTAGGAGAATCTGAGGAATACCCAGAACTCAAACCATCATATGGAGACTGAATAGGACCATTATTAACATCATCTCCCGACATGGCTGAACTTGAATTCTCACCCTCGACAGCAACGACAGAATTTCTACAAAGAGGACAAGTGGAGTGTGATTTAAACCACATGTCGATGCACTCAACGTGGAAGCCATGGTTGCATTTTGGAAGCAGCCTCGCTTTCTCTCCTTCTACAACTTCACACAAGCAAACGGCACATTCAAGTCCTTCTTTGAACTCTTGTTGGGTGAACATTAAAACGGGAAGGGAAGCAAGGATTGTGGGATCAAGGCCTTTTGTTGCACGCAGAGGGTGGGCAGTTTCTTGTCCCGGAGCAAACACGAAACGACGTCGGCGGCGTGAAGAAGACGGTGGAGCTGGTTCTTCGACGCGCCACCAGAACCATTTAGCATAGAGATGAAGAAAAAGCACGAAGACCACCACTATGAAGAGAATTATTATGGCGATAACCATGATCTTCCCTGTTATTGCCACTGCTGTTGATTCATCAAACCCGGGTTTATCCATGACTTGCAAAAAAAAAAGGACAGAGCTTTTTAACTTTTTCGCAAATGAGGGTAACTAAGATAAGAATTTGAGTGAAATTCTGCAACAAAAAAAGAAAAAAAAAAGAAAAAGAGGAGATCCAAGTATAAAAGAAAACGGTAAAGAATTGCAGAATCAAAGTGATATTAGTTTCCTGGGGAATATGAGGGATACCCAAACAAGAGTTTAAGTAAAATTTTGTCAAAAAAAAAACAAGAGTCCAAAGTTGCAGAACTCAACTGGATTCTGTTTCCTGAACAAATGAAGGAAATCCAGATAGGAAAAGTTATAAATTTTCTTTAACCAAACTGGGATTTAACAAGTAAAGAAAGTAATCAAACAAATATAGAAGAATGGAAGAGAATTAAGGAAACCACAGATCATAAAACAGGGCTTTAAATTCAACTTGGGAAGGTGGGTAAGGATTAAGGGAAATGTATATGCAAGTTGGAAGAGAATTCAAAGAAGGGATCCCCTGAGGGCGGAGAGAAAACGTCCACTTTGAGGACTTTATGATGCTGAAAGAATCAAAGTAAGAAAAAAGAGATCCTTTTGGACTTTGCCTTTGACAGAAAAAGTTGTGCAGAGAGCGTGGAGCTGAAACAGCAAGGGAAGAAGATGACGCTTCAAGGGTCCAACTCTATGACTCTTGTTAATGGCCTTTAAACATGATTGGCTTCGTAGTAGTATTCTACCATTTCTTCTTTTTCATTTTTTTTTTGGGGTAAATTAACAAAGTATTCCAACCAACCTTCAGTCACTGTAAACCCTGTCCTTATCAGTGTTTTGATCCCATTTTAAAGAAATTTCTTGCCATCACACGACAACCCTGGTTTCAAATTTCCAAATCCTTGTTCTTGTTGTGACACTGCTGAGTGCTGAACTAAAGCACGTTTGATCTCTTATCAAATTATGGTTTTTGTCTCCAATTTGTAATTGAATTTGAGATTTAGTTTCATGTTTTTAATCATATCACTAATTAATTTAAATGATTAACTATATATACTAAAATGATAACTTTTCTAAGAGACTTGGGTTCGAGCAGCTTTGTCGGTAAAATATATTTGTATGTCTATCAAAAGATAATCTCGAATTCGAACCTTTGAGATGAAATTGTTGGAAGGAAGAGCCATAAATCTCGAATATAGATCATAAAATGGATATGTACTATATAAAAAATGAAAATTTTTTACAAACACTAATTTAAACCTATTACATCTACATAGTTTTTTTATATGTTGAATATATTTTTAAGAAAAAATCATAATAGTAATATTTTTAAGGAAAATATTTGGCGGCGAGTCTAATTCAGGGGTTAGGATTTAGATCATAAGGTTTAAAATTTATGGTTTATAGTTTAAGTTTTAAGGGTTGAGATTAAGATTTAGAATTTAACATTTTATAATTTTATTTTTTTATAGTGAAACTAGTCATGTTTGTGAAAAAAATTTACAGTTAATACATGGTATGATTACTCGTGTTGTTCAACTATTTGGATTAATTATTAATACTAAAATATAAATAGTTTGCATTAAATTAAAATAAAATGCTACAATCTAAAAAAATAAGCATGATAAAAAAAACTGAAACCATAATTTCAACTTTATTTTTTCAAACTTTTGATGTGTATAAGGTGACCAACTACTACTCGTTTAGCTTTTTGGAATAATCCAAAACAAGACGAAACTTCACCTCATTTACTGGTTTTCTTGAGTCTTGACAACGGGTTCTCTTTCCCACCTCTAAATTTTCCATTTACATATCTATGTACTTGTTCATTTACTATCCTACCTTTCAATTTAGTATCATATGTCATTTCCCACATAAAAGGGTTCCTTGACCAAGTCCCAAACAATTTTCTCGGAAACATCCTCTATGCCACTTAATTAAAGTTTTCGTAAAAGGTATACATATATTGGTAATATACATGTCTATTTTACAGTTTATGTTCGGGGGTGTGAAATTACTCTTTTTAAAGTTTAAACTCATATCATTTCTTTAGAAGTAACAAGTGCTCAACAGTTGTTGGTATATATATATATCATAAAACGGACATAAAATATTTATATTCTAATATAAAAATTGGTAATTAAAATGTAAAAAGTGGGAAAGACTCCTCAATTTTTATGCACCAACCATTCATTTTACAATATGAAGCCAAATATATGTGTGTACACTTACGTGATTTTAAACAAAAAGGGTCTAGTGATTTGATAGAAAAAAGCTATGGTAAGAGTTTCTTCGTTGTTGTTGTTTTTTTTTTTTTGACTTCACAAAAGGAAAAGTGGGGTGATGAACTGATAACCAATTTTCTGTTTATGAACGAAGAAATTTTGACTTTGATTTTTGTGGTATTGGCTAGTAGAAGATTATGCATCTGTTTTTTTCTTAGAAACGAGGATGTAATCTAATTGGTTGGTACAATCCTTCTCCAAACAATCAAGTGTTGGTTATAACGGTAAAACCTACTATTTTTACATAAAATTTGTATTTGTTTTATATTAAAAATGATATTATAAAAAAATAATCACAAATCAAGAAAACCTATACCATAAAAAAATATTGAACGTCCATTTGTATTCCATAAGTGACAGCAGTTTCGTCAGCTGTCAAAGCAACTCTCACCAAAGTTATTGCATTTTTTGACACCCATCTTTTAAGAGCACTTGCGATGCTAACAAAATATATAAGAAAATGCACATATTTGACTTAAAAGATCACAAACCCCAAAATTCAGCTCCAACCAAATTAACAGAATTTTACTTCATACGAATCCTTGCATAGGCCGATAGCCGTACGTGGACAAAGAATCAACAGTGAACCCGCGTAGCGTGCAACGCAAATTTTCTACATTTTCGTTATTTGATGCTTAAAATTTGAAATTTAGTTTAGTAGAATAAAGTGTTAAGTTTTAAGTAAGGTTAGATATACGAATTTTAATATTATAAATAGAAAGTTTTGAGTTGAGAATGTTGCCCTATAAAGACCTCTGTAAAATTTAAGTATGGGTCGAAAAATAATGGTTAAATTAACACAAAAAAATAACAAATAATATTAAGTTTCGTTACTGATTACCGGTCAAATGTATTTATGGAAAATAAACAAACGGGTGGGGGTGGCTTCAACAAAAGAAACTGAAAAGAAAAACCAAAGATAGTTTAGCCAACATAATTTGGTATACTTGAAGTTCAACTGAACTTTGCCAAAGACTATTTGGTTTCTATTTAGACTTTTTTTCTATCTTTTTTAAATGATCAACGTTGAACCGCAATCATTTATCCCCAAAAAGTTGAACTGGATTCGATTGAGTTTGACATGTAACCATAGAAATAGTTAAAATCTCTAGCCAGTAGCCAACATTCATATGCTTTCGAATTTACTACAGGATTTGAATCTAATTACTAATTAGACAATATAATTATACTCTTTGATTTTTTATAGGAGTTGAGAATTTAGAAAATTATATGTGTGATTGGTTCAAAAAATTAATGTAAATACAACTAATCTGATTTGTTTATATGTACAAATCAATGATTCAGTTGTTTTTATAACCTAACTCCAGAGTATTGTAATAATAGCCAAGGCAATGAATGATAAAGGAAAAGGGTAAAGCAATTATATATTAGTTTAAAAAATATTATATATAAGCATTTCGCATGCATTGAAACAATCTAGTAGTAGTCGTCGTGATTTGTCCACCATTTTGGGCTTTTAACATTTTAGCATACCCCCAAAAAAATAAAATGAGGTTAGACAAAATGATGAACGCCCAATGATTTTCGTCCTCATAATGACTAATCCATGACATCAGGTTGTAAAAGCACATATATGGTCGTGGATGAATATTGAAACAATATTTTACAAAAAAAAAATACAATCGTGCATGAGTTCTCGCAATTTTATAAGTTTGTAGTTGTACATTATTATTTTAGTTGTATTAAAGATATTTTTTAATAAAATAATAAAAGTTATGTGACTGGTAAAGTTTGATAATGTTTCTATAATTTATTAATAAAATATTAAATTAATTATTTAAAGTAATGACATTTACTTTTGTTATATATGAAGTATTTTTTAGTTTTGGCTTAAGACCATGAAAATGTCCGAAAGGACTCTGAATACAAATAATTATTTTTAGAATATATGTTTGCAATATATTTAAAATTAAAGATATGATAATTTATTTTTTCTTTACAAAACTAAAATTTTATACTATTTACCTTTCATGTTTGGAGATTTAAAACCCACCATTATGCATCATGAAAACGAGATCCTGTTTTTACGTGTAATCTTTACTCTCCTAGCTTTGTTTAATTAAATAGCTAATATTTGAACATGGATAAATAAAAAGAAGAAAAGATACTGAAGCTCAACAGTCAACACCAGAGAGGCGCAAAACATAAAATCAAAATTTCTTATAACTATAATTGGGTTTTATGGGAGATTCGGCAATTCTAACAACATAATCCAGATTAATTAAGTTACATAATCTGAAGGTTTCAATTAATAATCTTTTTTATCATGTAAATTTTGTTCTCCTTCTTATCTTTTAGGGAAAAGACTATTCGATTATTATATTTAAGGATTTTTAAATAGATTCATTACATATTAGATTTTTCCAACGGTGTAGTGCGAAAGAAAACATTTTATGTAAAATAAGAATAATTATTCCAAGGATGCTTATGAAAACATTATTTACACTATCAGTAATCAAATAATAATGATAATGATATTTATTATTATTTAAAAAAATATAAAATATATGCATTGTTATTAGTAGGGGCAACCCAATTAATTTGTCCAGAATTGATCCTGGTCCCGGTAGTTAACAGTTCTTGAAAATTGGAACCAGTCCCGGTCCTAATCAGACCATGTCTCAGATTTCAGGAACCGATCCTGGTACTAGTGGAAATCGGTATCAGTACCTGGTACCCGATCAATTAGTCTACTATTAATAAAATTTGAATAGCAGAGAAAAAATTTCAATCATCAATAATACTATTAAATAACAAAGTTAGAATATTGTAGGCTTAAAGGTTGAAGACTTGCAGTCTTAAAACGAGTCATATTTATAATATTCATACATAAAGAGAAAGGATAAACTAAAGAACTCTATCTATTGCAAGCAAAATCACCAGAAAAGTTTGATAAGGAGAAATAAATGAGCGCCTTCAATTGTTCACAACCTCTTCAACGCCACTCGGTACCAAACTAGTAACAGGTACTTGGTACTGATCTTGGTCCCATCGGGTACCCACCGAATACCGGGTCTAGAAAATCAAAATCCAGTCTCGGTCGCAATCGAGGCCTAAATTTTGGATCCAGTTCCGATCTTACGGAAACTAATTCTGGGTAAAAATTCACTGAATCCGATCGAGTCTGAGACTGAAACCAGATAACCGGGTTTTTTGCCTACCCAATTATTAATATCCTTTGTAAAATGAAGATCTAAAAACAACTTCACCATCACCCTAACTTCCCCTAACTCTATATCTCGTAAATATACCAGTTGTAATTATAATTATAATATTAAGAGTATACATATTAGAAAATAGATACTTCATAAATTTTGTCTCAATCCCATCCCCATGTCACAAAATAAATGTGTTTTGTTTTTCTTTTTGAAGTTGGAACCATGTGCTGGACGTCCCACATAACCGAGACATCAATTTCGTGGCTGTTGGAGTGAGTTTGAGGGGCCACGGTCTTGGGTAAAATTTACTTATTTTAATTTCACTTCAGGGTAATCTTTACCCGTGGTCCCTTTTGTTTAGGGTTTGTTCTATTTTAGTTACTTAAATTTAAAAAAGATCATCTTTGTCACTTACATTTTGAATCATATCTGTTTTGGTCCCTTGACCGTTAGACTCTCTTACTTAAAAAAATAATTTTTAATTTAACCCCCAAACTTTTAAAACTTTATTTTTCACCATTTTCCCAAAAAAAAATTAATTTCTAATTGAACTCTCAAACTTTGTTTTGGTCTCATATTTTATTATTATTTTTTACCATCCTCAAGCATCATAATATCTTGCTCGAACAACTCGCAAGCTCATTAATACACATGTTAAATATCCAGGCTTGACTTGGTTCTTCTAAATGTTATTTACTTTTAAACTTAAGCTAAAGTCATCAATTTAAAATTGTCCTGTTCAAAGAACAAAATTATCTTAATTTGTAATTTCTTTAAATCTTTCCCCAAAACACTAAATAATCCAATTATTAAGAAATAATTTAAAACAGAATTCAAAGTCGTTTGCAATCATAAGCATATTTAGAAAATGAAATATGAGCAGAACTTTGATTTTTTTGAATTACGATATTTGTCTCAGTTGGAAATTAGAATGCTTGCCACTTATGTTTCCAAATGTTCCATATTTGTTGGTTTGTTGTGAAACAAATATCACAAATTTATACTCTGCCTAGTTAAAATAAGAACCAAATTTCCGGCATTATTATCGACATTTTCGAATATCTAATTGCAGGCATATACAAAATGAACATCGAGACGTCTTACATTTGCAGCAAGATCGTGGAAATCACAACCAGCTGAATAGTTGTTTTTTGCTACATGTCAAAAGACCTAAGTTCTAGTACTCTAGTTCGGAAGACAAATTGCAAAGATCAAAGGTTAGAATATTCTTAACTTCATAAGCTTCATTCGGGGAAACAAGTTTTCCTCAATTCCCAAAATCGGACCACTATTTAAAAATGAGGTTTCAGATTCATGACTAATATATTCCCTACTGATTCTGCTTCATCACCGGTCTTGTTTGCAGCTGCATGATGATCAGATTCATCAACATCAGCTGGTTGGACCGCCTTTCCACTAATGACAATGATTGGGGTTAAATAAAATTTTGGGGAAAACGGTGAAAAATAAAATTTTGAAAGTATGTGGTAAATTAAAAATTATTTTTTTTAAGTAACAGAAATTAGGTAAGGGATCAAAACAAACACGATTCAAAACGTAAGTGGCAAGAATAATTTTTTTTGAATTCGGGTTATCAAAATAGAATAAACCCCAAACAAAAGGGACGGGTGAAGATTACCCTTCACTTTATTATGTTATAAAAACTACATTAAGAATTGTTGGCTTATTGCAGCAAGTAAGAAAGTAGAAACTCAGTATACTATTACAGTTGTAGTTTTAATAACCGATTTCCTCCTTTCCCTTTTTGACACAAGAATAGAATAATATTTCAGGCAACCATATTTGTAAAAGAAATCATCAAATATAGCCAAAACTCTCACAAACTGCCGATTTAATCTCCAAATAAAGTGGGTTTTCAGCCCATTTCCCGAGTCTTTTAGCCGAAGAAAGCAAGCAAGACAAGAGAAAATTCCTTTGGGGCGCAAGGGCAAGTGGGACGAACTTTGAGCCATGCATCAATGCAGTGAACATGAAAACCGAGGTGGCATATCGGTAAGGGCCGGAGCTTTTCCCCTCTGCAGATCTTGTCAAGGCAAATCACGCATTCAACTTCTCGGCTGCTTCCGATGTCTCCGAACCATTTTTTGTAAACATGGAGGCAGCCGACGACGAGAAAAGCCGTGAAAATGAAGATTATCGGGAGCATATGGTGGTGAAAAGAGTGACGGAATTGGAGTTGATCAAATTATGTCTGCAGAGCTTCAAATTCAAGCAAGTTTGTTTCATTTGCAATAGGAAGATTTATTTGTGGCGGGTAGCAGTCAAATTACGGTTTCTGTCTCATGGAATGCCAATGAAGACCAATGAGGGCTGACTGACAACAGGCGGCTAAGTGTTGATCCAGAAACTATTAAATAATGAATATATGACCAAATTATAAGAAACTTTATAAGGACACGTTTATTGTAATATAAAGTATGCTTGATATTAATAGTGTTCTATATCGACTATTTCCTATTTGTAATCATTTAGATGTAAAAAAAAATAATACTCATGATTGATTTAATGTTAAGACACCGATTTAAATAAGAAAATAATGAAATGATTAATTTATATGTACTGTTTTTTTAAATAATTTTAGGGCGTTGTGGTATATACTTTGTAGACAAAGCTACTTAAATTCAAATTTATTATGATAAATATCGTCTTTTTTTTAAATGAGACCTTTTGTTAAATTCTATGTATCGTAAAACAGATTTAATATTTTAAAATACCATGATATTTTTTTTATCACGATGTAATTATAACGAGGCAACCTTATTTGTTTACCAATTTGACTTTAATATTATGAAATGAAATTAGAATATTAAAAAATACCATCATAAAAAGAAGGAAGAGCATAAAAGCTACAAGAGAACATCGACCTTTGAATATACTAACCATGGGCCTTTCTAAAGAGTTATCTAACCCATTACTATTAGGCCCTTTAATATCAATACTGGCCTTTCATACATATATCATATGTATCCAAAGCAGATATCAAACAAATTGTCGTAGCAGTACAACTACTAGAGTAGTAGGACTGTAGAACAGTAGAAGTATCTTCTTCTTTTTGTTACTGAAATGTGGCATCTCAAGTGTGTTATTATTTATTGTTAAGATTGTAAGTCCCGAGTTTGATTCTTTGGGATGAATGAGCATCCATGCCTTTACTAGGTACACTTTTCTTATTGGTTCGTCTTTCTTTCCATTGTTTTGCTCTGGTTCCAGAGATTTTATTGCTTCTTAAAGCTTTTTAGAAGAAAAATGTCCGATTATGGTGTTTGTATTTCTTCTTGTTATTGTCCCTGCTCTTGTTGTTTTCGTCTGAAGAAGAACCCTTACAGCTAATGGATGGATTCTTTTTCTGTTTGTGAATTATTTCACCAGCTTCTACTGGGAATTAAGTATGAACATCTTTTATGTGCTTGACTGCGTGAACAGATATGGCCAGCGCTCAACCTTCATTGCGGAGTCCTCTGGTTCCAGTGAGGGCTCAAACCCTTATTCATGCTCAACTGTTATCTAATCCATGGAAATCCTCTAAATTGCCTAAAAGGGTAAATTTTCATGTGGGGCAACTGGAGAATCCAAGTGGAAGACTGCACATTAGAGCTGTTGCTACCCTTGAACCCAAGTGCTCAGTTCCAAAAGAAGATGAACACAAGAAGTCACAGCTTGGTGGTGATTCGACTCCTTTGTCAACTCGGCTCGAATCCTTCAAGCTTGGTGACTCAGATGAAGAACTGGATGAGAGAGAAAAGTTAAGACGGAGGAGAATTTCTAAAGCAAATAAAGGAAACACACCATGGAACAAAGGCAGGAAGCACAGTGCCGGTAATTGACCTTGGTTCTTTACTCATCCTGTTTTAATTAGTGCATTCTTGGATGTTACCACAAATGCATGCGTTTTTATCTGCAGAGATCCTTCAGCGGATAAGGGAGAGAACAAGGCTTGCTATGCAGAATCCTAAGGTGATGTCATGTAAGAGTTTTTTTATGTTATCACAGGGATTGAACTTCGTATGTTTTAGTTGCAGATAGTGAAACTGATCACATCGGTAAACCATTTTTTTTTCCAGCAATTAAGTTTTATCTGGTACATATTTGAATTAATGTAGCTGGTCCAAACAATTCTTTTTACCATCATAATCCCACTATGGATAGATTATGGACTAATACCATTTGGTTTATGGATGCTAGTTAAGCATATAAACCAAAAATAAACAATTGAATCCGAAGTTTGTTTTGGTTAGGTCTGAACTCCTAGAAGGCCCTCTTCTATAACTGCAATCTTTCATTATAGACTTAAAAAATTGGTAGAAAACTCTGCAGCATAAAAAGGGAAATGAGCTAGTTGAATAGGGAGCTAATGGTGCTACCATATCATGATATATAGTTGCTTCAGAGTTGTTTAATGAAATTTTCAAAATGCAGGTCAGAATGAAGTTGGCTAACCTTGGACATGCACAGAGGTGGGTACTTTATGGTCAGGGTTTCGGTGTTTCGATAGTAACTCTTTAGTTCTTGTGACTCCTAGTCATTTAGTGATCTTATATGTGTCCTAAATCTTGTATTTAGGTTTTTGTTTACCATATATCTACATTGATTCCCTTCGTCATGATTTTCCTACAGCCAAGAAACGAGAGAAAAAATTGCAACCGGAGTGCGAATGGGATGGGAAAGGCGCCGTGAGAAGTTGATGGTGCAGGAAACTTGCCACTTTGAGTGGATGAACTTGATTGCTGAAGCTTCCAGAAAAGGCTACCTTGGTGAGGAAGAGCTACAGTGGGATTCGTACAAGGTGCTAGATGAGCAGTTGACGAAGGAGTGGCTGGAAAGCGTTGAACAAAGGAAAACGATGCCTAGACCAAAAGGCAGCAAGAGAGCACCAAAATCACCTGAACAAAGAAGGAAAATTGCCTAAGCCATTGCAGCCAAATGGTCTGATCCTGTAAGTTCTTGCATAGTTATGGACTGTGAGAGTACCTAACAACGAATTAATCGAACTGATGCCACTTCATATTAATTTTAATGCTTACAAGATGTCCTTATAGCTTTGGATGTGAATGTGGGTTTTCATTCCTAAATAGGAATACCGTGAGAGAGTTTGCTCTGGCTTGGCGAAATATCATGGCATATCAGAAGGGGCTCTAAGAAAACCAAAGAGGAAGCCAACAGCTTGTACACAGTCTAAGCAGAGCCCTTCCAAGAGGAAAGCTAATGAAACTAGCTATTCTTCCACTAGTGAGACTATAACCCTGATCGAGTGGTTAAGGTTACGAAGAAAAAGCAAACCACTTTACAAGGATGCCATGGCGAGTTCCAAGCTTGAGATGTTGAAGAACATCAGAGCACAAAGAGCAGCTGAAGAATTGAAGAAAACAAAGGCTGTTGAACGAGCAAGGTTAGTCTTTGTTTATATTCTCCGAGCATACAACATGAATCCTTAATCATCCCCATGCATCATCATCGTGCATTTTGGGTATCAATGAGAAAAAAATAGTTTGCTAATTCACTGGATAACTCCCTGATTAAATATATGACACTGCAGACTTTTAATTGCTGATGCTAAGAAGGCTGCAAAAGCCCTTGAAGTTGCTGCAGCGAAGAGCCCTGTTGCTCGAGCTTCACTCATTGAAACCAGAAAGCTTATAGCAGAAGCAATTCAATCAATTGAATCGATAGAGGGAGGACGGGTTACATCCGATGAGAATGGTGGATACATTTCAGTTGAGAAGACAATGCACTCGGAAAACAGTAGTTTCAGCCAAGCAGATCCGAAAGAAGTGAATGGGAACCAATTCCTTTCATTAAGTGAGAAAAAGGAATTAAGTTTCCCCAACTTCATGCTCCCAAGGATATTGAATGGTGACAGTGATGAAGAACTTACTTCTCCGAGCTCGAGTAGTTACAGTCTATCAACTCTCAACTTGGATAATTTGATTAAGAAGTCTGATTCACGTAAGCAAATCAATCAGTTGGAAACAAATAGGATTATCAATGGAACCAAAGCTGAGGTGAAGAACAATAGCGTGGCTTCTAAAGCAGTTGCTGTAACTAAGAAATGGGTCCATGGTAGGCTTGTCGAAGTCGCTGAAGGAGCTGCATAAATATCATAAACTAAGTCATAGATCTTCATCTGAGCTTCCTGAATAGAGAAGCAATGTATTACGTGCGAGTCCAACGACCTTCATGAATCGGCTTACGTACTGCCACTGCGTTGGGGAGTCTATGTCCTATTATCAGCTATATTTTAACGTTTGCAGTTTACGCTATTGTCAGCCTATATGTAACATTTGCGATTGGCAAAATCTTTTTTTTTTTCATCACCGGCGCTTAAAGCACAGATGTAACTGTCGGTACTTTATTAAGGTTCTAATATTAGATTAGTTGTTCGTTAGATGTCTTCATCTTTAGCTCTATTGATCTTTGATACAATGCATGCATAAGAGGGTTAGATCGATGCATTGAAGACAAAAAACTACATTTCACATGTCTGATCATTTTCCTTTTTATACTTTAGATTCGAGGGTGAATCTTTTTAAGGAAAGAAAGGAAGATATATGCATGAGCGGGCCAAATTATTCATATTGAACAAAAAGTTGAAGTTGTTTGATGCAAACAACAAAGTCCAAAGTGATCCATGCTTAGGAGGTGCGAAGAGATGCATTTTTGATAAGAAACTGAAACTGTTTTGTAAAATTGGAGCATCAGCCGACTTGAGATAACTTTTCGAATGAGATCCAGATGTTTCTGGGTCAAGTTGTCTTCTAACAAATTGACCTTCATTCAATTACCTTGCATTTTGAAACTCATCAACCGAACTTCAGAAACTCAAGATACGTCCATTTTACTGAAGACTGCGCAAGTAAAAAATTGGATACGGGTATAACTACGAGATTTTGTAAATTCAGTCCAAAAGCTAATATATAAAGCTTTTGGACGAACTAGACTTAGCTCAACTTAATTATTAATATTTAAATTATGTTTTTAAGATTTTATATACTTTAAGAACCAACCACTCTTCTCCTAAGCCGTTAGATCAAGTCTAATTTAACATACCAGATTTTTTTGATTATTTTATTTATTTTTAGCTTTAGGTTAAAGCCATCTTTCTATAAAAAGATGATGTTTTCTTCTTTGTTTTTTAGATTTCATTGATTAAATAAAATTCTCTTTTGAGGTTATACTTGCAAGAAGTTATTTTGTGTTTTAGAAACGATTTTTCAAGTTCGTCAGAATTTGTTGTTGATCTTTACACTCTTGCTTGCTTAGGTAATCGTGTATTTAAGAAGGTGGGTTCGAGCTGCTTGAGATTACTTACTTAGATAATTGCGTCTTACCGAGGACAAAACCATCATAAATCCATCAAGCCATCTCTATCTTCAACTTCACGTCATCTTCACAAGCCATAAACAAAGCTGAAAATTTCAGATTTGTTTTATCTATTCTTCTCTTAATCTTTTTCGATCTTTTTATTTTTATTCTTATTAATCACCATCTGGACTTTCTTCTTGTCTTCGTTTCTTTAAATTTTCAGCTTTAAATTTAAATTTTTTAAAAACGCTCATCCAGTTTTTTTTGAAAATTCAGATTTGCGTCATTCTTTTTAATTGAGTCTGAAACTCCTAAATTTGCAACAAACTTGATTGAAGGCTTTCAAATCTACAATTGCGCTATTCTATCAATATTCCTTATAATCTATACAAACTATAGTGCTCATATGCGTCGTATGTGCATGTGATTGTATAGATTTATATTATCAAAATAAATGTTGAGATTTAAACTCGTATAAGAAGAGAGGACATAAATATTCAAATGTTCTCTAACTTATATTCAAGCTCGATCAATTAATCTGTTACGTATATTCAATTAATCCGTGTTATGTTATATCTAATGCTCTGTAACAAGGATAACATTATGATTAGGGGTGGGTAAAACTCAATTTGACTCGAAAAAACGAATTATTTCACTCGACTCGAGGCAAAAAACTTGACTCATTTTTTACTCGACTCGTAATTTCATAAATTTGATTTGACTTGAAAAAAATCCAAATAAAGTTTAAATTATAAAATAAAAATTCGAATAACTCATGATTTTTAGTAATTAGTTGATTAATTTTCATATTCGAGTTATGTCATTCAATTCTGCATGACATATTATATAAATCACATGTGAAAATATGAAGAAATATATATATATGTATATTGTATACACATATAAAAAACCTTCAAAATTAAAATAAATATGTGCACCGCCCAGCTAAGTATATGCATATAAAAATACATATGTGCACCACTACATTTATGCATATAAAAATTTATATGAAAAAATCTATATATGCAATTAAATTTGTATAAAGACTCAAAAACTCGATTCGACTAGATTCGAAAAAATTACAAGTTTAAATCGTAAAATAAAACTTACAAACTCGAATAACTCAACTTTCCTTGACTCGGCTCAATCGAACGCCAAGCCCTACCCTAATTATGATGACGTACTTGTAAGGGATTTTCAAAATTAGAACCCCGAGCATTGAGGCTTTTCATTTCCCATATTATCAACTTATTGGTGGTACGGACAAATACACACAACAATGAAAAGATCAATGTGCAAATGCGAAATCTCCATTAAAACAACTCAGAAACAAATTCATAGAAAAACAGCACCTTGGAAAAAAAATACAAGTCTTGGTTTGGATGTGTTTAAGAGCTAAAACGTAGTTAATTAATTGTAAACCATGTATTTGGGCGTTGCACTGAACTTTTGATAACCTTTGATGACTTTGTTGACAGCATCAAGGAAGTCTTTTTCTGTCACCGTTTTCCTTCGAGCCCTAATGGCATACATTCCAGCCTCCGTGCACACGCTTCTTATGTCAGCTCCTGCCAATAAAAAACCGTAAGTAGAACAGAAACAAAAACATAATCTGACAAGTAAAACAAGAAACCTCACAGAAAAACTTACCAGTGGAATTTGGACAAAGGCGGGCCAAAAGCTCAAATCTAATATCACGCTCACAGTTCATTGTTCTTGTGTGAATTTTGAATATCTGTGTCCGACTCTCCAAATCCGGAAGACCAAACTCAACCTTACGATCCAGTCGTCCAGGGCGTAATAATGCAGGATCTAGCGTGTCTGGCCTGAAAATTGCAACAACAACAAAGAATAGAAATTACAAAAATTATATTCCTGTCCATTCAAATACGTGTACAATTAATCAAATAAAACCTTCGGTGAAGGTTATTTAGAAATGGTGTAAAGAAAAAAGTGTTGGATTGTTTCACAAGACAAAAATTGAGGCAAAAAAGGTGAAATTCTAGGTTGCAACTTTAACCTGTTCGTTGCCATCAACACTTTAATGTTTCCACGAGCATCAAAGCCATCAAGCTGGTTCACAATCTCAAGCATAGTACGCTGAACCTCATTGTCTCCCCCCACACCATCATCAAAGCGTGCACCCCCGATAGCATCAACTTCATCAAAGAACACAATGCAAGCTTTCTTTGAACGTGCCATCTGCAGCAGAGAACATTTTTGCTTAATAAAGGCGAAAGAAAGGAGTCTATAGTAACTTCACAACTTAAACAGCGAACTTTTGCAGGTTATAACCTGAAACAGTTCTCGAACCATTCTAGCTCCTTCGCCAACATACTTCTGAACAAGCTCACTTCCAATAACACGAATGAAGCAAGCATCGGTTCTATTTGCAACAGCTCTAGCAAGAAGTGTCTTGCCAGTTCCAGGAGGACCATAGCAAAGAACACCCTTAGGAGGATCAATTCCAAGCTTGACAAATTTCTCTGGATGAAGCATAGGTAACTCGACAACCTAAAAGAACCAAGCTCGTCAATCAAATACATGTTAGGCCTTAATCCTAACTTACTATAGAAGTACAAATAATAGCTTTCTATGTGTTTGCTTATACATATTAACATAAAAAAAAGCATACATACTTCTCGCATCTTTTCAATCTGTTCCTTGCATCCACCAACATCATTATATGTCACATCAGGTTTCTCTTCCACCGTCATCATGGTCACACTTGGGTCAATTTTAGGAGGCAAGGGAATCTGTATCTGATATTTATTGCGATCAACCCTGCAAAGGCATAAGAACAGTCAACTAATGAGAAGTTTTTCACAATCAAAGATAAGAACATAGAAGGGCATAAAAACACAGTTTGCTTCCAAAAAAGAAAACTAAAGGCAAAAGTGAAATATCATAAGAGCATGAAAATCAAATTGCTACTGCTATTTTTCAGTAAAAAGGAACTTATCAGCACTTCAAAATGTGGTGAACATATGTAAAATAAACTTGGTGGCAATGATTGTATGATTAAGGTTAAATCTTTGTTTTAAAGAGAAAAAGGTTACAAACAGAACGAATGAACAATGGTTCAAAATGAATAAAACCCATGATTAGCACTGTCTAGCGGTCTTCTATGTGCTCCCTGGTGGTGGAAACAAACAAATAATCCTAAATTTCCAAATATACATCTACCTTGAAAGCTATAAAGGTTACAAAAAGATGCAACAATAAAACTGCAGTGGGTGAAATAAATTATGTACAGGATATAAATCTTTAGGTAAAGTGTAAACAGTGAAATACACATGCATAGTAACAAGAATTCATGCCTGAAACCTTTTAGTACCAAACAGTGAACTTACCCAACACGCATGCCTTCTTCTATATCAGTGGGGGACACTTTGTCACCCAGCCCAACAACAAACTGCAGTCAGAACCCAAATCCATATCAGACAAAGAAAAGCCAATGTCCATCTTCTGACAATGAAGTGATTTAACTTGAAGGTATAAGTTAAATCACCCAAATTGGTAAACATACTTAGGGTCTTAAATTACATACCTTGGCAATTTGCTTCACATTGATAACATATTTGGCATCTTCTGTGTTTGGATTAATTATCTTCGTGCATCTTGCTACCTAGATGAAAAATATAGGCAAAACGACTCAAAACAAATAACATAAATACATTCTTAAAATCCCTTTCAGTAAAAATAAAAGACCTGAAGTGGTTGCTCTTCCTGCATCATTTGCTTATCAGAGACAAGGTCCCATTGGCTGGGTGCGGCTAATCCAGTATCCGACTCCTTGATGCCTATTTTAAAATTATACCAGCATATTAAACAGTCAAGAACACATTAAGAACATACCTCTTTTTCAACAAATTTGTGAATAGTGGCAAATAAATAGTATTTTGAAGTTTAATTATTGGTCACATAACTCAATAGCTTATTGAGAAAACAATAGTTGCTAAACGAAGTCACATGATACAATGTTTGCAGCTGGCAATCAAGAAAAACACACAACAAGAAGAGAGAAATTGTAGAAATGTGCTAATGCTATAAGGAAAACTTTTCCTGGTAAATATTGGTCAGATACTGCAAACTATGAAATGTAGGGACAAGCAGCTAGCTTAAGCTTGATCTACCATAACCCTTTAGGCGGATTTTTACATGGCAACATAAACTAATACGCCATATGTGAATTGAATCCCCCACCCCCTTTTTTCCCTTTTGAGTTAAAGATGCATATAATACGCATATACATCTCAATGTATTCAATATGCTGTATAAAGCACCAAAAACAAGCCAAAGCATATACCTAAACAAAGCATCATGTTCATATCCAAAATCCAAATAATACATTAAGACAGAAAAACAAGGCCAGCAAACGGCTTTGTAAACATAAGAACGGGAAATAGGTGAATCACATACCGCATAAATCGTTTACTTTCTTTGCCATCTCCTTAATTTCCTTTTCAACTTTCTTTATGCTGGTTGAATAAGGTCCTAACCCCTGTAGAAGAAAAATAGTATTACTGATGCTCCAGAAGTAAATACAGATAATAATAATAGTACATAAAATATATTTTAAATTTATAAACCCTAGAAATCGCGGTTGATGTTAGGACAACATCTCAAGCAACAAATAAAATACTAAACTAAATATCAAAAGCAATTAGGAAAACTTCCACAGCTGAAATAGATCCGACCGGTGAAAAAAAAAGAAAAACAAATCGAATATTAATAGGATAAAGGGGGGGGGGGATAGAATTGTACATAGGTTTTGAGAAGCGCAATATCGTCTTCGTCGAGAGGTCGTGGGTTCTTCTCGTCCTTGATCTCATCTTCTGGTTCTGGTGCCATCTTTGGTCTCTCCCTTTCTTCTACCTCTTCGCTTCGACAGAGAAATCAGGAACAAGAACTGGACCAAAATTAAAAGCTACTTAAATACTACGGTTCTATTAGCCCCTGTATTATGATATATTTTGTATTTAGTCTATATTTTAATTTATTAATTTTCAATCATGTACTTTTAAATTTTAAATTGGGTAAAGTAAACAGATGGTCACCAAACTTTTAGTGTACTCTCATTTTCGTCACTAAACTTTTAAAATTTTCATTAAAATCACCCAATTTTAATTTTGCTCTTATTTTTGTCTCCCACGTTACCTTTTGTTAGAAAATGCTGACGTCGCAATTATTTTCTTCTTGAACCTATTTCTTCCTCTCTTTTATTTTTTCCTCCAAAAATTCAGGAACTTACAAAAGTATAACCTTTCATTTCCCAATTTTTTTCATTTATTATTCTACCTTTATATGTTATTATGAATAAATCTTAATCTCTCCCAACACTTCATCTTCTTTAGGGTTGTTTTAATGAAATGAAAAACATGGAATAGAGGAATGTTTTTTGTTAGGGGCTGCTTTTGGATGTATTTGTAAGTTTCAACTCTATAAGTCTGTTGAATATTGCAAGGTTGAAGCTTTTAGCAATGGCTGGTTTGAGGAGCAACCTGGAAAAAAAGATTTTAATGTTCAGTTTGGATAAAGACACCAACCTGTTCATCATTGCATTTTGCTTCTCCCTCGCCTTGCCTCATGTTCAAAAATTTAGCAACAAACACTGTATGACTAAAGATTAAAAAGCAGATTTGGTATTAGACATGCAATTCATCCACACTAGATAGCTACAAAAAATAGAAGAGAGGAAGAAAGAGGTTGAAGAAAAAGATAACTGCCACATCAATATTTTTTAACAGGAGGTAACGTTAAGGACCAAAATGAAAGTAAAATAAAAATTAAGTGACTCTGATAAAAAATTTAAAAGTTTAGTGATCAAAATAAAAGTACCTTAAAAATTTGGTGATCATCTGTGTACTTTACCCTTTAAATTTTGGTCTTATCCAATGTTAAGTCAACTTATAAAATTGATTCAATTTCAGAATGATGATTTTAAAAAGTTTCGATTAATTCAATTCGTTTATTTAAAATTAATTTAAATATTTGAAAGTATATATAACATAATAACTTAATTATTCATTTGATGATTATGCTCATTTAAATAATAAAAATTAAAATAGTTGGATTAATTAAACTATTGATTATTTAATTCGATTAGGTTTGAGCTGAATAAGTGTTTAACATTTTCAACGTTACTTAAATAGGTGTCGTTGCTATTCGTTAATTTTTATCGTTAAATTTTTAAAATTATATTTAAAAATGAACAAAAATTAATAACCCAAAATTTCACAAAATAGCCCCAAAATTTGAAATCCCTAACACCCAAAATCTAAATCCCAATTTGACCTGATTTTGCCGTCGATTGCCTAGCCGTCGTCCATCATATCTGTCGTCGGACCATCACGACCATTTACCCTACTACTTCGTCTTCGAAAATTAACCGACACCGTGCGAAATGCTGAAATTGTCAAATAATTTGGGGAGTGTCAAATGATTTGCCAAACAGTGTGTGGGTCGTTCGGCAAGGGTGGATGCTTCATTATGTTACCAAAAACACGACCTACGCTGGTGGGAGTGGCCATATTTGAGGTTAAAGATTTGGGGATTATTTTGAAATTATTTGAAAATTTCATGATATTTTAAAATTTTTGATTTATTTTTAAAAAAAAATAAAAAAATATTTAATACTGCCACGTATCATGTTTTTTATTGGCTAACGATTTTTTTTAATGACTGTAACATCAAAGCACCTATTTAAGTATAGTTGAAAACGTTAAACACATGTTTAGCCCAAAAAATATTTTAAGCGTTTATCTGAAAAAAATTATAATTTTGACACTTATTTACCGCTTAAGCCCTTATTCGATTATTAATAGAATGAACACCGACTTTAAATTTCATCATTTACAACTTTTCCCTCTTACCATGGGCCTCCTTTGGTAACACAGGGACACTGTGCCCCTAGAGAATAATGAGCGTTATTACTGTAAAGATAACAAAAGAAACACTAATAAAGTTCAACGTGTACAGAAGGATGAAAGAACTTCAGTGGATGACACTGGTTGGACTACGTTGCATCATTTTAGAAAGTGCAGGGTTGACTTGAAAATGGAGCTAAAGTTAGGGGGTTGTATATATAGCATTAATAATATTGTAATCAAACAGAAACACTCGGCACGGTCACAATCTCAAAGTCCTCATCTCCCAAACAGTCGAGCAAGGTTATATAGTGCAGCAATTTAGGACATATAGTCATGTGACTCATCGATGCTGTTGGTTCGTCGAAAACCATCTTGGTCTATCCCTGTTGTCCTCCTACTCATGTTGGCTCGTTGCACCAATCTAACCAATGCTTGAACCACTTCCGACATTGGTGGACGAAATTCAGGTTCAGGCTGCCCCAAGGAAAATCATTAAATGGATTAGTTCGGTACTACAGCGGTGCATTTGTTTTACAAGTTATTTTACATTTCCCATCGGTTTAGAATCCGGCCAGTTAGTAAGAGTTCGTGTTTTACAGTTTTTCTATTTTCTTTCTATATGTTTAGAAAATTTTGATTGTTGCATCAACACCAAGCTTATGCACAATTCATTGAAGATTCAACATGGTGAAACAAGAAAAAAAGGAGCTAGTCTGGCTTTTTTCAACCAAGGCATTACCTGGACACAAAGTGCAATGACATCGGCAAAACGAGAGAGAGATTTAACAGGGTAAAGCCCTTCAAGTGCTGGATCAACCATTTTAGATAGTGCATCGATATCATGGAGCTGAGGCGTTGCCCATCGAACCAAAGATTGCTCTAATCTAGGCCTCGTGCTGTTAAGAACACCCACATGTTAGTTAGAATTGTGGCAAAATAACAGGATGCTAATACGTTAAATGATGGAATACCCGGTTCTCCAAAGAGGATTCCTCACCTATCAAATGGCATACGCCCTGTGAGAAGTTCTAACATAACCACTCCAAAACTGTAAACATCACTCTTCAGGGAGTACTGCCCAGACATAGTAACCTCTGGTGCACTGTATCCAGACCCCGTGTCATCACAATTCAGTAACTGCAAGCCAAAAGTGTACATTTTAATCCTTTGAAAAATACCAATCAACAAAGGCAAATACTTAAAATAGAGAATGCATTTCGAACAAAAGAGACTTGATAAATCAACGAATAAATGTTGTGCAACATAGTTGGGGATCTAGCGTGAAACTCAATAACTATGAAGGAAATGACCAGTTCGTGCAATGACAGTGAATTCTCTATGGTACACAATATTCACCTGATCTGCATTGGGAATAAAGGTTGCCAATCCCGAGTCTGAAAGGTGAGGATTGAGCTCAGCATCAAGTAAGATGTTGGCTGACTTGATATTTTTATGAACAACAGACGGTGAGCAAACTTCATGAAGGTACCTAGAAAAAGATTCCTTTATGAATTTGAAGTAACCATTGGACTACAAGATAATAAGAACTGCAGGTACGAAGGAGTGCCATAACATGACTTGGAAAAAGTTGAACAAGACACTCTACAACGAATTAGTAAACCGTTTCAAGTAGATGGTGCAAAAGCCAAATTAACCCGAGTTGCGGAAGAAGACAATAGAGGAGAGTAAAATATATTGCAGGTTAGGAAGACTATAGATATTGTTCTCCGTTATTGAATTATCAACTTACTCTAATGCACGTGCAGTCCCCAGAGCAATTTTGACGCGGGAGTTCCAAATCAATGGTTTGCTGTATTCATCTGATAGATGCAGGAAGTCATGAAGTGAGCCATTTTTGTGGAACTCATAGACAAGCAGGTGTTGTCCGTGCACGGAACAATAGCCAATCAGCTCTGTTACATTTGTGTGATGCAACTGGGATATATTTGAAACCATCTCTATAAATTCATCAGACATTTCACTGGGGAGAGCTGTTGAATCTATTTTCTTCACAGCAAGAACCTACAGCAGTATAAACAAAAAGTCGGCATATAGATGATTACTGAGTAGATCATTTTTATTGCAGTTAAGGCAAGTAAAATGTAAAACTATGAATGAAAAAATACTAGGGAGATCAGAAAAATTGGCATCTGTAGCATTAATTGCATTAAAGGGAGATTTCCACTGACGATAATCATGCTCCATTTATTTTGACATAACCATGGTTTTCTAGGAAGGAGTCTACCTTGCCATCATCAAATTGAGCTCGATAAACACGTCCAAAAGTTCCTTCACCGAGAAGATTTTCAACACTGAAACTACCTGTAGCCATCTGGAGGTCAGCTATTGAATATGATGCAACATCTATAGGAGCTGGGACAGATTTCTTAACAACAACGGGCTTATTGGAAAAGTCTTCTTCATCAAATGATTTGAGACGGTCAACAGGTGGGGGTCGAAGGTTTATTGAAGCAGGTTTATCAAACACCTTAGTGTCAAGTGAAGAGGAAGACTGAATGGATTTCCTTTCTGAAATAAAATTTTAAGCATAAGAAACAGATCAAAAGAACTAAACAAGTGTCTACCTGCATGAAGTAGCATTTCAATGTGATAAAATAAGAACATTTTGCCAACATCATGGAGACAAGATGGGACTTCTCATTGGAGCATATATTCTTCTAACCTACTAAAATTTTTAGGGTATCAGTTCCTCGCATTTATATTATATTGAGCACACACGCTGCATATTTTGTGCTTCAAATGAAGTCTAAAGTTACAACACCAAGGAGATACATTCTGAAACGAAATCCTTGTACGTTCTTAAGAGGTTTAATACAGGAAAAAGGCAATAGTTGTTTGCAGCTGAAAATGAAACACACTCACAGAATCTATTAATACAAGCAACGCGGAGAAAACAATAAAGATAGATATATGGTGACACTCAACTAGCCATTATGCGGAATTGCAGATAAAGTACGAGCGTTACCTTGCACTTCCTTAGAAGCTAGAGGAGCAAACGATTGATTATCAAGCTTTTCAATATCTGAAGATGATCTCTTGGATCTTCTCTTCACCAGAACGTATGCTAGTATAGCACCAACAATAAGGATAGATATCACTATTCCTGCAATGCCTCCGCCTCCAATCCCTGATTTGCTGCTCCTCTCACTACTGGAAGCACTGTCTGGTGGGGAAGTATGGCTAACAGATTTGTGTTTTCTGTCGTTTCTAGGGGCAGGAGGGGTACCAGGTGGAGGCGGGGGTGAAGGCCCTGAACTCCATGAATTACCGTCCGTCCTGTCATGAAGATTTTTCAAATTAAACTTGCTAAGAACTTTCTTTGACACAAAATAGAAATAGTGCACTTGATAGTGAAGTCAAATGCTTACTTGATAGTGATACTTTTCAATTGATCAGGTATCCAGCCAGTAAAATGGTTATTGGAAATATACCTGACAGGCATAAAAACAACTATCGTAAGGGCAGTATTACAGGGTCAATTACATGATAAGAAAACAAGATACTGCAATGTGTTAGAATATTTAAACTGATATACTGGTCACCCACAGATTATCAAGGGGAAGGTTGGCAAGGACATCAATAGTGCCTGTAAACTGGTTATTTTGCAAGTACCTGCAAAAGGGTAAATGATATATATTCAAGAAAATCAGTCATATGTACTTGTTCCATAGAAGATATTGCCTCTAATACTTACATAGACTTCATACTTGTAAGATTCTTAAAACTCTCAGGGAGAGCATCAGTTAGAGAGTTGAAAGAGAGATCCCTGAAGCAAAAGGTAAAAATAATTGTTAACTTTGCCTTTCGTAAATTAGCTTAAAAGACAGGCATACATGAAGATCTACCTAATCTAATTGGTGGTAGGAAGAATATCTTACATTGTGGAGAGAGAAGAAAGTGGTCCGAACATGTCATTTAATTGGTACTGTAACTGGTTATGACTAAGATTTCTGCATTTTCAGTAGTAGAAAAGGAAAAGGCAAAAGTATAAGAGCTTGAATGTCTTTGGACTTTCTGATGAAATAAATAATTGGAACATTACTTACAGGTATTGAAGAGAATGCATCTGGTTGATGGAATAAGGGACACTTCCAGTAAATTGATTATATGCAAGATTTCTGCATACAAATGAATACATTATATAAAGTTCACTAGAAAATCAGAAATGAAACAGTAGTAAAAGGAAAGGACAAAAATGCTCATATGAAACGTACAATCGTGTCAAGTTCTGAGGAATATTATATGGTATATTGCCTGAAAGATTGTTTTGGCTCACGTCCCTGCAGATTTTTTTCAAATCAGTATGAAGACCATACACATGCATGCATAGTATACACAAAAACACACACACCCCAGTGAAGATTAGGTTTCTTACATTTCCTTCAATGATGTCAAACTTTGAAGGTTGTAACCCACAGACCCAGAAAGTCCAAGATTTGACAGTTTACTGGTAAACAGGACAGTCGAGTTAGGAACAACATGAAGGGAAAAAAATCTCAAAGGAAAACAGGGAATACAGAAGATCACATTTCCGTAACACGTTGGCCTGAGCAAGTAACACCTTTCCAGGGCTGCCCACATGGATCACCATTGTTAGCAGTCCACCCAGTAAGCTGCTGTGGTGAATTTAAACTACTGAACATAACCCCTAGGGCGGTAGCTGCATGTCCAAGGTCACACAAGTAGGATAAGTAACCCAATGAGATAACTTCCAATTACAAATCTTAAATTCTTCTATGGCACTGTTGCAAAAGTTGAAAGAAAACATACATATAACATAACCAATCGTATGTAAAAATGTACTTTCATGCACATATGTGCGATTTAACAAATTTATCCATCCAGCAATTGAGTAGTACATAGCTGTTCAACCAAGAACAAGTTATTAATGTGAAATTATTAGTCCGGACAACATTTGGCCAGAAATAATGGAACCAAAAGAAAACACTAAAATCTGAAAACTAAAACGATCTCAGTTTCAATGAATAACCTTTTAAGTGGAGATCTGGTATTTCTTTGCAGTATATACAAATTTGTCCAAAAATCTATATCCTATAAAGTTATGAACTGAAATGATAAACGAAAAAAACAAACATTTCTCATATCTTCAACTTATCTCCATAATCCACAAGAACCCAGCTTCGAAAGGCAATATCAGAACTTTGAAACAACACAAACAAAGTTAGAAAGGCGGTGCAATGAAGTCGGCCCATTTGAAGCCGCAACCAGCTCAAAACAGATAACAGAAAGGCAATAAAAGCAAAAGCCACATAAAAGAAGGGGGGAGGCACAGATTTACCACGAAACTTTAACATATGCTAAATCTACAGATATGAGCAGAATAAGGCATAAAAGCGAAGTAACACTAACCATCTCCTTGATCTGTTGCACCATGGGAACACCAGGGCTTGAACCCCAGAATGCAGACTGCAAACAGCACCAAAACCAAACACTTGTTCACCATCTCTCCCTAAACTGGTCACTACCCAGAAACCAGCAATGGTTTTGGTCTAAGACGGTAAGACCCCTTTCTTATTCTTCCAACTCTATAAAATATTGATCATTTGTTTAGGCTGAGAATTTTATACTTATTTAGCTATACCCAAGAAAAAGCTTGGCAAGCACGAATTGCAAGAAGAATCCCAAAGCTTATATGCTTACATTGCCTATGCCTATAGCATTATCATCAACATTAATACTTAAATAAATATACACAACACGGGTTTCCATTTTTTTTGTAATTTGGGTTTTTGCTTCTTTTGTTCCTTTCTTACGTGACCGACCCTGCTAAAAACGAAAAAGTAGATAGATGCTTACGCTTTGGTAGGCGTATTTGGCTTAGCTAAATACTCACTTCCTCCATTAACTAATGCTAAAATAGCACTCGTAGCTTTCACAATGCCTACACGTTTTTTTGGCTTAGCTAAATACTCACTTCCTTCATTGTCCAAGGTTGGAATCTAAGAGGTGACCACATCACGCAATAGATTTCATAAGAACCAGAAATAATAATAAAAAGATAATAATAAATTGCTTTATTGATGGAACGGTTGATAAATAACAATTGAGACATTTGCTTTTAAAAATAGTTAAAAGTGGAAGGCATACTGCATGATTTGTCAATGTCATTACCACCCGTTTTAAGAAAAGTATATTATCTGTTCACAAATTTCTCCCTGTTTGAGCTTTGGGTTTGGTTTGTTGTAATAGAATTTTGAAGTGTTTACAGGTTTTTTAGGCAGAGATTCTTGAATGATGCCAAAACTGTTGGACTTTTTGGATTGAGTGATAGTCACTGTCAGATGAGGTAAGAAGGGAGTAAATTATGATCTAAGATTGTTGGCATTTTCAAATCCTTTAAAAAAAAAAATTCTTGAATAAATGACAATGTATTGATGTTGATTACAATTCTGAATCTAAAAACAATCGATTTGGAGTTAGTTTATTTCTGTTAATCAGGGCAGTTGAACTAAACTGGACTGAAAGATAATTATTGCACAATTATATTATTTTTTATTGATTTGAATATTATATTTTTCATTTATATGCTATATTTTAAACTTCTCATATCTAAATTCATTTTCATTTTAATCGCAATGATTTGAAAAAATATAGAAGATCAAATCATAACAAATTTTTACGAAAAATAAATTTTCTGCATACATCTAGAAGTCAGTGCGAAGACATGTCGATTTCTAATTTTACCGTAACAACTATCATGGTTCACCTTAAATCATAAAATAAAAACTCAAAAACATTATTGTTGTAAAATACCCAGAAAATTCTGTAATTTTTACCTGGTTGAATTTGAATAATAAGTGGGTGTAATTATATTTAGATCTCATAAATTTTAAGGGTTTTATTTTGATACACAAATTGTATAAAAAAATTTACACAACCTTTCATATTTAAGTTATAAAATCTAAAACCTAAATCTCTAGCCCTAACACCCTACAACTTAAATCTTAAACCCTAAATTCTAAATTATAATCATAAACCTTAAATTCTATACCCTACAACCTAAATCTCTAAACTATGAAATTGAAATGAACTGATAAATATTTTATACATTATTTTAATTGTACACGGAAGGGTTTGATGAAAATGGAACCCTAATTGTTTTTATTTCAAGGTTGATATGGAATTTTCAACTCGCTGTACTAAAGAAAGAAGTTCTGGGGGTTGCTACTCTGTCATTATTCTCAACCATTTTGTAGTTGCACTCTAACTTGCCTGATTTACACATGCTTTAATGAGTGTTGTTTTACCAACTTATAATTTGGTCACACTTTGGAAAAGTTTTCACTATTATCCTAATTTAGTCGCACGAACTTTAAATGGGTAATTAATTTTGGAGACTTGGGGTCTAAAGATCTTTAAATGTCAAACATAGTTTTTTCCTTTTTCTGTACACGGTTATACCCAACAAAAATAAAATACTAGGAGTTGGTTGTCACACCCATTTTATAGTTGAGTGTAATTTTAAATACGATAAAGTGAAAACTAATAAAAAATGAGAAATATCTATAATTTCTTATTATTGTAGTGTTTTGTAAATTATTTTATCTAAGATTAAACTCGTTTTTTAATAAGTTTAGCTGTATTATCTTATTTTTTTAAATAAACTCACACACCCACAAAGTTACCTCCCACATTATCAATTTGTAGACGTAAACCTATTGAGGAATAAACTTGTGTTTGCCACTACTACACCAAACAATATGTTTTGTTTAAATTTTATTTCCGTTCATTTACTTCTTTTATTAACTTAATTAGTAATATAAAATTTTAGTAATTTTAAAATAAGAAATAGAAGTATGTAGAAAAAAAAAAAGAAAGAAGTTATTTGAAGGGGTAGTTGTTTATTGAACAATTAAGGTGATTATAAAGTTGTGTATGTTTATATTTTTTAATATTTTAATAAGACATGTATTCAAATAAAATTATTCGAACTTAAATCTCCTATTATTTATGTCATTCTTTTTTACTTTCTCAATAAAACCACTCAACAAGTTCAATATATTTTTTAGATGGGCTAATCCATTTGAAGTAATTTAAAATAAATAAATTGCATATGTATCATTAATGGTATATGATATAACGTGTTAAAATTAAGTTCTTTAATATTTCACTAACTCATTTGATATTTAGTTAATTTGTAAATTAACTCAATCATCTTTTTAAATAATTATATAATTTATTCAAATAAATGTTCCATTTACGCCGATCAACTTTTTGCACCTTTTTATATAATTTATTTTTATTAAACTAATTTTCGAGTTTTATTTTGATTACTATACTGAATTTTAGATTAATTAGAATGTATAATCATTTTTCAATAATAGATATAAAAGAATCTTAAAATCATCCTGTCAACTTTGGACGATGCATAAAAAAGGAAAAGAAAACATTTCATTTCAAAGAGATTTGAAAAGTTAATTTGTTGTACACTTTTTTAAACAAGTTAATAAAAATAATACACAAAGAGGACTTCTAAAATAATATTTTAATCAGCACTAACTAATGTCGCAGGAATTTGTTAGCATGAGTTTTTTTTCTATATATATACATAACTAATTTAGTATAAATATGTGATAATATAATAATAAAATAAAAAGGATTACAGACAAAAAAAAAATGGTAGGAGACAAGGAATTGTGGTATATAAAAAAAGGACCCCCACAAAGATGTTGCGGTCCACGCCATGTGGCATTGTTGATTGCAACCTGGTCCTTGAAATGCTACGATCGTAATTGAAAACGAGACTCCCAACCAAGCGTACCTCCAATTTCTGTCGGTGACCGTTCACATTTTTTTATTAAATAATGAGTATTATATTTTTATAGAGGAATTCGAAAATCATATAAAATAAGTATTTTCAACAACTAAATCCATTAGTGAATTTTACATTTTTTATTTTATTTTTTTAATATATATATATATTTAAATATTTTAACGTGATTATATGATTTTATTTTTTGATTTTTTAAAATATATACAAATTGTATAAATTAAACAGTTGAACATTATTTTTTATCACTGAAACTAATTGATGAGTTCTGAAATCATATAATTTGTTTGAGAAAATATATATAACATCTAATAGACAAAGTTTTAGAAGAAAAGAAAGAAAGAGAAAGAAAGAAAGAAAGGGGGAAAAGCATCCACCGTTTTCCGACATGAGAAGTTCCGTTCTTTTGGAATAATAATTTTCTTGAGTTGGTGATAATTTGTTTTTCTTAAATCGGTGATGATTTGCTTTTTAAACCATCTGGATCTAATGATTTTATCCATTTGTATGGTTTTGTTTAGTTTCATTGAGAAGAATAATATTACATTATCAGAATGCAATACATTAATATATGGAGTTTTGAATTGTGAGCGTTGTTTAATGATATGATTTGTATCCATGATACTTGCATTTTTATCCACGTTCTCTCTTTCGAAACAGTACGTAAATTCAACACTTTTTCCAAACATAATTCGACTATTGGTTAAGATTTAAGCAGTGTTTAGCTACATGGACCGAACTATAAAAAAATGTTTTTTATTAACTTCGAAAATAAATAAATAAAACAATTACAATCATTAATTTCATAATTAAGATGTAAACTAAAAACATTAAAAATCGACAATATAATATTTAGACATTATATTAAAAGAACACATAACATAAATAAAAATGTAAATTAGATGGCCTGGTTCTTTTAATTTTTGACCCAAGTTAAATGCAACGTGATTGTTTTTCTTGTATTGGGTTTTTAAAATCAAGGTTTTAGCCCAAGTCAACTCATTTGGGCTTTATCAATTAATTTGAATTAGTATAAATTTGATTTGATTAAAATAAATTAATAAGCAGATTGCTTGATTTTCTTCGAATACGTTGAATGAAAAAAACTAATAACATTTTCAATCTTAGTTTACATTAATAATAAAAAAATATTTTGATACATAAATTTGTGTAAAAAATAATAAACCTAAATTCAAAATCTAAGCCCTAAACTAACATTAAAATTTAAATCATACAACATAAATCTCTACACTCTAAACTATCATCCTAAACCCTAAAATTGACAAGCCTGTGTAAACTAAAATTTATACTATTTGTATATTTAAGCTTTTTTCTTAATAAAAATAATTTCATTTACATTCAAATGTCCGTGGAAGCACCATACGAACTAAAGACTTGAGTTAAATTCGGTTCTCTATGTTTTTCCATTCATTATATAATTATAAAGACTACAGACCTGTAAACTATTGATTTGAAGCTTTAAAGAGGATTTGCAAGAGATGTGTAGTTACATTTCAGAAGGAAAAAAAAAACAAAAAATAATCTTTGAAGATAGAAATGTCTTGCATGTTGACTTGCTTGAAACGTAATACGTGGAAAGATTAGGATAACCATATCCAAATTGTTCAAATGAACATATAATATATACTTAGAAAAATGTTGGTAAACTAACTTGAGCTGTCTATAGGCAGCATGGATCAGCACTCAATAGTCGCTTTCTGGTTTAGAATTGTCAGGATCTTTCACTTAAAGCAAGCCCAGCTGTCTAATGATAAAGAATCAGCTCTCTAACCATTAACATTTTTATAACATTATGATTCCATAAACATTGGTGTATTGGATCAAACATAGTTGCTCTTTTGATTCTTTGACCACCATTGACATAACATACACAATACTGGGATTTTGACAGATTGTTTTCTTTTTTTTACATCTTCCATTCACTGGCATTTCCATTATTTGAAAGGACAAGAAAATTGGTGGAGATTTTATTCTCTCAAGTGGGGAAAATTTGTTAATGTTGCCCACACAGAGGTGTGTGTGTGTGTGTGTTGGAGTAGGAGCCACGGTGTAGAAAATCCAAGTAATCCAACCAAAACAACGTCCTACCTCAGAATTGAGGCCATCTTGCCGGGGCAGTGTTCCCATCAGCCAAATCCATTGCCTTGTCTTCATTAAACAGCTCTCCACTTTTTAAGCTCATCCTCAGCCACTTCTCTAATCCCCATTACTTAAATAATTATTGATCATTCTCATTGTTTCCAACCATTAACAGGGAAGTGGTCTTTTGTTTGTGTAAGGGTATTGTTTTATTGAATTATTAAGCAATAAACGCCTCGAAACTACGTCCACTCCCCTTTGTTATATATTTATATACACCTATGCTGCATCTTCCATGCAAATGCAAACCCCTCAGTTTCTGAACCTACACGTTCACTTGCTTCCTTCATATCTCAGTTAACCTTTCTCGGAGTTCGGAATTCTAATTGTATATATTTGCTATACCCTTAGCCCACACGGATTCAAGCTCTAGATTGAGCTTCTTTTTCTCTCTCTCCTTTGCCTAGCAAATCTAGTAAAAAAAAAAAACACTTTTGTGTTAGCCATGGGTGAGTTTCGGTCGCAGCAATACAACCATGGGGTTAAGGCCTCTCCTAAGAGAAAGGGTAATGGTTTCTCCTCCAAGTGTGCCTCCTTGGTAAAACAGCAACGCGCTCGAATCTACATTGTGCGGCGCTGTGCAACCACGCTCCTTTGTTGGTACATTCATGGCGATGACTAGACAAGCAGCAACACCGGCTGCACTCTTCAACGTAAACCAAGTTTTTCTTGATGACTTTTGATCAATTAGGCTTCATCAATCATACTAATACTGTTTTGGTTCTATGGAGCTCCAGTGTGGCTTATAATATATGCATGTATACAAATTTTCTCCCATATTTCTCCTTTTGTGTTTTTTGACCTGGTTGGAGTAATCCCATTAGCTTTTAAGGGGAACAGGGGAAACTTATGGCCTCGCCGCACTCTTGCTTTTTCTCCGAGCATAATCTCCAGGGAATTGGTGAAATTATATTAATGTATCGAAAAGTTGTTTGCCTGTTACTTTTTTTTTCTCTTCTCCTTCACTTTCCCGGTCCTGGGTAATTTGGAGAAGTGCCTGTAGAAACAATGGAGGAAACGCTTCTTGCAGTTGTAATGGTTCGACTGTTTAATGTAGATTGTAGTGTATGTTTATATATAATAACGAGATTTTAGATCTTTATGTTTAGAGTCTGTTTGATTCGACAGTTTTGTTTGCACATGGTGTTTTGAATGTTAATAGTCTGCAACAGGTTAAATTACAGAGTGAAATTGCACTTAGCACAATTATATAGGACCATATGGTATTCAATCGTCAGTAATTGTGCTAAGATTAAGGCATAGTTAATGCATCTTGATCCTCCATAAACATAATAGTGTCCCCCACTTGTGTCTCAAATGTCTGATACACCTGTCGGATTTCAAACAACCTTAACACTTAACAGTGAACTGTTTTCTTCGTTGTATTCTTACAAATAAATCAATCTTACAATTTTTTCCATTCACTAAAACAAATAATAATAAACATGATATTAATCAATTATATGTCCTCTAGCAAGTTGTATTAGCCAGATTGGAGGAACATATATGAACAGCTCCATTTCTTTATAATATTATTTCACAAATTTTTACGGAAAGCTGGAATCAGGTTTCAATGGTTTTTATTTGCCAGTTTAGCTCTCAATTCCTTTCTCAAAATTTTCCCCGACGGTGCCTTTGGAATGGCTTCATTGAAGAACACACGACCTATTCTCTTGTAAAACACCACCTGCACCATTAACAAACACATGTCAAGCCACATTTTTCATCATCATAAGATCGAATTCGGCTGCAACTACTATATGTTAATAGAATTATTATTACCTGTTTCGAAATGTACTGCTTGATTTCATCCTCGCTGATTTCTGATTTGTCTGATTTCACCACAAACGCAACAGGAATTTCGCCAGCGGCCGTATCATTCATGCTGAAAATTGCAGACAATTATATAATTTAAGTAACCCAGAGAGACAATAACCAAGAGATTAGTTATGATATTACTATAAACATAGATTCTAAATTAACTATTCTTTTCACTCACCCGACCACAGCAGCATCAGTGATATCAGGATGGGCAATGAGCATGGCTTCAAGCTCCGCAGGAGCAACCTGAAAGCCTTTGTATTTGATCAATTCCTTCAACCGATCAACGATGAAGAGTTCATCATCATCATCGATGTAACCAATGTCTCCCGTATGTAACCAGCCATCTTTGTCAATGGTCCTAGCCGTGGCCTGAGGGTCATTAAGGTACCCTGCATTCAGTCAAAGGTTCAGCAACATGGTTCATATCTTATTTTCAAATTTCTGGTAAATTTCATTTATTTATTTTCGAGTGATTTACCTTTCATGATCTGATCTCCTCTAATGCAAATCTCTCCAGCTTGGTTTCGTGGTAAGGAAGAGCCGGTGTCGGGATCAACAATTTTCATCTCTGCGTTCCTTACCACGGTCCCGCAAGCCCCGGATTTGATTTCAAATGGCTCCTTGGCAAATCCCAAGCACATTGCTAGAACTGGCCCTGCCTCTGTCATACCATACCCCTGTAGAAGGTTTTCAATGCTATGTTATTAAAATCTGGTCCATAATGTCGACTCATCACATTTGCATTCAATTAAAGTAGGCATGGTTCAAGGTTGTTGAAAAACGTTTTTGTTGCTTTGTGACGGCCTACAAGAGCCTACGACACCAATCTAGACGCCTAGACGGTAGTAATCAGACAAAGAAAGCCGGCAGGACACCATCACAATCAAAGTGAAAAAAAAAAAATCAAATTATACTGCACTGTAAAGTTGCTTAGATTTGTTGGGAAGGAGGCCTTGGTGAATGATAGTCTATAGGGTAGAAGTCCGACTTAACAAATTAGAGTAACATGAATTATATATTTTAGATAAAGAGGGGTAATTTTTATCATTATTTCAACTTAAAAATTATTAAATTATTAGTTTTCTCTAAACTAATTGTTGGTATGCATCCGATGAAAATCAAAAAGAAAATTCTCACATATGTATATATTATATAGAATACAATAATTTCAATTTTATAATAATATTTTAAACTTTGCATTTTTTTAAAAAAAAGTGGGTTGGTGAAGGGAGACATTGATGAGTGACAGAGCTATATGGGAAAAAAACACAATTCGGATCAGTATATATACTATTTAATGGGATATTAATTATATTATTTATTACAATACACTTCAATGCTTGGTGGGTTAATCTTAAAAGTTAATACTTCATTTATAATACTATAATAACGTCAGATAAAGAAAACGTGCCATTCCTCCTTTGGAAAAAAGTAAAAAAAGAGTTACTATCATTCTGGATATGCATTGTATATTACCTAACAAATAATTTCTCCAGGAAAAAAGCAAATTAAATCTGTGATTAATTAATTAGGAAAGTTATTAATTAGAGTAGTTGAACAAAATTCTAACACATAAAGTAAAAAGAGTTGACTTGCTCGTACCTGCCCGAGTTTGGCACAAGGAAACTTGGCTCTTACAGCATCCTCAAGCTCTTTACCCAACGGTGCAGCCCCGGATTTCACAATCCTTACCGAAGACAAGTCATATTTATCAGTTTCCGATGACTTAGCAATGGCCAAAACTATAGGTGGCACAATCGGAGCAACCGTCACTTTGTATTTCTGTATCAGCTCCAACAACAGTCCGATCTCAAACTTCTGCATGATCAAAATAGCAGCCCCGGTACGTAGCCCGCAAAGCATGATCGAATTCAGAGCGTAAACATGGAACATGGGAAGAGTACATAAGATCACATCTTCGGTGTGGAAATACAAGTTCGGGTTTTCTCCGTCGACCTGTTGCGACACGCTGGTGATTAAACCTTTGTGTGTTAACATCACCCCTTTCGGCAGCCCCGTGGTTCCCGATGAATACGGTAGTGCCACGATGTCGTCCGGGGATATATCGACTTGGGGGAGATCGTTCTCGTCGGCTTGAGTCAACTCGGAGAAATGTAAACAGCCTTCCGGGGCTGAGTCAATGCACATGACCTTGACATCGTTGTCTTGGGCGAATTCTTTTACTTTGTCAACGTAGACGGCTTGCGTGATTAAGAGCCTAGCGTTGGAGGCTTTTGCTTGCTTCGAGATCTCCGCCGGAGTGAAAAAAGGGTTGGCGGTTGTGGCAATGGCACCAAGGAACGAAGCGCCGAGAAACGACAGGACAAACTCCGGGGTGTTGGGTAACAAAAGCATGATCACTTGGCCTTGTTGGATGCCGAGTTTGTTGAGCCCCGAGGCAACTTTCCGAGCGGTGATCTCAACTTCAGCGTAAGTGTAAACCTTACCGGTGGTTCCATTAATCAAACAGGGCCTGGAGGCAACGCTCGACAAGTTCTCGAAACAGTAGGAATGTAAAGGGAGATGCTTAGGGATGTCGATATCAGGAAGCTTCGAACGGTAAATGATTTCTTCTACTTGCAATTCAGCTTGGGGTGCCATTTGGTAATTGAAAGTTGTGATGCAAAGAAAAAATAATAATGCTAAAACTTGAAAAAATTAGGCTTTGAATGTAAATTGGAGCCTGAGAAGAAATGATAGCTAGCAATATGGGATATATAATAAGCAGATTGAAGATGAGTTGGTGAGGAGAGTTGGTGGAAGGGTAGAATGGAGATTTTAAGGGATTGGTTGAAAGGGAGAAATTACACATGTTGTCCGTTAATTGGAGAAGGGATTGGGTACAGATACAGGAAATGACGCGACTATGCAATATATGTATAATATTGTAAAAACAAATTAACTTATGAATTATGAAATAAAATATGATATTTATTCAAAATAAATAAATAAAACATGATTAAAGTAGGCGTGAATAGTAAATATATTATCATGTGGACATGAGCATAGAGGGTAGGTGAAGGTGGGTTTTGGGGTCCATTTTGTGGTTGTTAAGGAGGGCTAGTTGACTTAGATGGCGAGGCCTTTTGAATGACGGCTTTTTTTACCTACCACACTTTCGATGCCACGATAAGTCGGAGAAATTTGTCTCTGTACTCTGCAACGACCATCTCCCCTCTTCACCCACCGCAGCCGTGCTTGCTGCTACGGCCTCTCCAACTCCGCTTTCAATTCCTCAAGGCCGATCGAAAAAAGCCTTTTCTTACTACTTGTTGAGGTATGATATATAACCAAGGTTATTATTGTTCTTAATGTCATTAACATTATTTAGAAGATGTTACCGTACTGCTTTAAGGTTTTAGGTTTTGTTTGGTAAGAATGATAAAAAAAGAAAATGAAAAATCAGTTAATTAAATCATTAAAATTTAAATTTTAAAAAATATTATAAATTTTTTAACCATTTGATTTATTAACATTTTATACTTTCTCATTTCCATCCTGCATACTAAATAAGACTTGAATCGATTATATTTCTTTTTTTCGGATTGGAAAGGACTGTGGGAATTGATTAGGTTTACTATTACTTACCATGCCCATATGAAATTAGATCTGTCCACATAATATATTTATTACGAGTGACAGAGTTTAGAACATGTGAGAAATGCCTAAAATATGCTTGGACGGTCCCATTTCCACGTCTCGAGATATTCAATTACTCCATAACATGACAATACTTGATCCAAAGGCTACAATGGACTTCATCTTGGGTCATCTGGTCTGTACATTTTGTGAGGAGACTATAAATTCTCTTTGGAATTAGCAGACTTCGGTGGATTTGTTGGATTCTGATTTATTTGGTAGATTTTAATATATCTATTTGTGAAAAATCAAAGCCAAAGGGGAAGAAAAAAGAGAAGGCCACGCCCCAACAGGAATTAGTTAATTATGGGGCTAGATGGCAGGTTTGACAGTCAGGATTGGACGACTCTGTCAAGAAATATATGCTCCGTTTCACCCACCAAGTTTCCTCGCTTTCCATTTTGATGAGCATCCTATTATTAGGCAAGGAAAACAAATCTCAAAACCGGAAATGTCTGTGTGAGTGATTCGTAGAGTGCGGTTAAAATAAAATAATTTTACGTTAATTTTTATTTAGTTAGTAAAAATATAAGTAAAAATTTATAATTACACAAATTTTTATTTAATTAATACAAATTTATATAATTATACAAATTCTTATTTAATTAATAAAAATTTTAATTTTATTTAAATTATTACTTATTTATACATAAATTCTTATCAAATATTTTAACCGCAAGTTCCGTACGCTAGCAAGTCCCCTCAACACCTCTTAAGCCTTAACAACAAATTATCAATAAACTAAAATAAATATTAAAGTACGACACTTTTTTTTTCAAGTTTGAAAACTGACATTTTATAATTTTTTTAATTTATAAATAGACATAAAGCTAATGGATAATCCAGATTCAAGCCAAATTATGACGTGTGCTTATTTTCCAAAAAGTTAAGAGTAATTATTGTAAATTAAAAAATTGGGTATTAATTTGTAACCTTTTATGCTTAAGTCTCTGGTTTTCTCATGATCTAACTCGAAAAATTTAGAGCTCTTATTTATGCATAATCATTATTATAGTTTTATTTTTAAAAAATCATCTTGATTAAGGATAACAAATATAATTCTATTTTTTGAAGTAAAAATTTAAACTTCCATGTTCTTTTGGAGATAAAATAGTTAATAAGTTTACATAAAATGTCAAACATAAATCGAAAATAATGTATTACACAACCACCAGAGTCTGATCTCTAAAGGCACTTCACTGTTTAAGTTATAATATAAAATCATGTCTTTATTGAAAACTTGTTTTTAATCAGCTTTATTGTTTGTATTTCTCATACACTTGGTCAAAGTTTGCTCACCTATTTACATTTGGAATACTTGTACCACGTCTTTTCATTCACGAAATTGATGGATCACCGTGGACCAATCACACCTTTTATTAGTAAAAAATCCAAAATTATAAGATTTATATGGGCAAAATTACCCAAATATTGTTGTTTATATTTTTCTCAACAATATGACATTTCCCATTTTAATTCCAATAATATGATACTTTCTACAGTAAACGAAAAGTCGAACTGTTTTTAACCTATTTTTTAATAGTATTTTTCTATAAATTATTAAAAAAAAATCAAGTTGAAGTCGGATTGTTCTCCTTCCGAATCCGACTTCAAATAGTGCCCAGATCATCCATCTGTTGTCACGTGGAAGCTATGTAGGGTAACATACACTGTTGAAAGGCGGGCTGTCATCCATTCGACTTCAAACAGTATTCGACAAAAAGCAGTGGTGTAGGAGTGGCAAGTAGGTAGTGATGCAGGGCAGTGGAAGCTTTTGCATGCATGTTGCATGCCTCGAGAAAGTTTAGGGATTTTATTTTTTTAATTTTAATTTTAATTTTAATTTTGTAAGATCGATTGGATGGTGCAATGCAATGATAGGGTGTAGGGCAAATTGATTTTTAGGTTTAGAGGTAAACGATGGTAGGTGATTTTAAAATTTGAATGTTATAATAATTTTAAATTATACAAGGGTTGTGTAGTTTTTTTATTAAAAACTTATTAGTGCAGATAAAAGTGGTGTAGGGGTATGTAATAGAAAAAAAATATAGTTTTTTTAAATAGGTTATGTTGAAGGTAATTTGAGTAAAAAAGAAGAAGCATAAGAAGAAAGTAGTGGGAAAAAATATTGTAATTCGGTTTGAAATTTTGATTTTATTTTATCCATTTAACATTTTAAGTTGTTTGAAAATTAATTTTTATGTTAGCACGATGAATGTTTTATTTTTGTTTAAGGTTATAGTAGTGATGTTCAATAAGATAAAAAAATTCGTAATAATATAATGTAATTAGTATTTTTGAGAAATTAATATAGTTTTATAAATTCTATTTGAATATATATATTTGAAATAATTTCGTAAATAAGTAGTATGTTTTTAAATTATTGTTATTTATAGTTTAAAATTAGGTTTAGTGACATTTTAGTTGTTCATTTTGATTTGTGTACTATAATTGAAAATATTTTTTTCGAACATACAAAGAAAATGAGCAACAACAGATTTGTAGCGATTGTCCATTACAATTGACAAATAGTGAGAACTTATGTCGGTATTGTATTGAATCTGAAAGCCCTACGAAGATGAGATTTGAAAAGGAAATCACGCTTCGAGTAATGAAGGAGAAGATATCCGAGAAAATTGGAGCTGAGATTCATGGTTTGTGGTATCGGTGGCTGACATGTTACAATCCAATCAGATATTCCCAATAGCTCTAGAAGATAATACATATGTGGAATAATAATTGCAGAGCATAAATCAATATGTATTCGAAATGTCAAGTTGTTTGCTGAGGTGTGTGATATTCCCGACCCATCGAGAAACGTAGTTGGGGAAACTAGTCAAATGGGTTTTGATAATGAGTTTGATATGGCCGTAGATAGTTTTTTTCGCAATGTTGGCAAGTGAGACATCTAGTGGATTTCATCAAGGTGGGTCGTCGACATATACAACATCACACAGGCCAACAGTTGATCCGGCTGTTGATGCTAATATTGAGAACCCACGAGGTCGATGTGGAGAATCACTTGAAGATTCCAGCAAAGATGAAGATATTGGTGATCCCGATTTGTTCCCTGATGACGTTGGTGATGCCCCTGATTTCGGTGTTGGAGAATTTGTTCCGACCGGGGGCAACATTACATTCTACGAACCTCCTACTCATATGAACTCGGTGGATTTCAATGCGATGAGGGTGCCACAATTCCCAGATATGTCCTAATTAACTTCGAGTTAGCATGATGAATTATTTGCTAGGCTTTAATTTAATGAAAATAATGAAGCTATATTGGCAATTAAAGAGTATAACATCATGCAGCATATGAATTATGTGGTTGTAGAATCCACCTCAAGGACTTTCTTTGCGAAGTGTGTGAAATATAGACAAGTGAGCAATTGGAAGATTTGAGTATCGAAGCTTAAGAGGATAGATCGTTGGGAGGTCACAAAGTACAACAACGATCACACATGTTTACAAACATCCATCGACCAAGACCACACCAAATTGGACTCAAATGTAATAAGTCATCACGTGATAAAGTTGGTCGAAGCAAATCCAAGGGTTCCCGTTTCAACGATTCAAGCAACCATTGCGCAACAATTTGAATATCAAATAAAATACAAGAAAGGGTGGTGTGTAAGGGATAAGGCATTGCATTCGGTGTACAGTGATTACGATAAGTCGTATAATGAGCTATTGGATTTATTGATAGCAATGACATATTTCGTCCCAAGCACCATAGTGAGGTATCAAACAAAAGATGTATACGACCGACAAGGCCAACTGCTTGAAGGGTATCAATTGTCTATCGACTATTCTGGGCTTTCAAGCCATCATTGAATTGGAGGCTTTCCATTTTGTAAATGTAAGATCCTAGTCAATGGTACATGGTTGTTGAGAGATACTCTCGTATACTGTTGATTACCATTGTGCAAGATGGTGAAAGCAATGTTATTCTAATTCCATTCGCAATTGTTGAGGAGGAGACGACGGATGTTTGGAATTTCTTTTTGATCAATTTACGTGACTATGTTGTTCAAAAAGATGGGGTCTGCATTATATTTGATTGAGAGACATGTATCAAAGCAACAATTAATCGAGAGAGAAGTCATTGGACACCTCTGCACGCATACCTTGCATACTGTGTTCGTCACATCGGTAAGAACAGCTACGAGCAGTTCAAAAATCAATACCTTCGTAGTGAGATTTTAAGCATGAGTATCATATTTAAACTCCATTATATATGCCCATCCAATTATGTGCTTTGATTTTTCTAGATGCTAACAACATATATAATGGCACAAGATATCAACTACTACATCCAAAATTTGAGAGGAAGATGACGAATTTACAAAAATACGACGAGTGTGTTTAGAGTTTGGCCAACAATATCAAGAGAGAAAGACGGGCTCATTCATATGACGAAGGTGGTAGACGACACAGGAAAATGACAACTGACCTTGTGGAGTGCATAAATAGAGTACTAAAAGGATCACGTCATCTCCCAATAACAAGTTTAGTGAAATAGATGTACTACCAATTGGTTAAGGTTTGGTCCGTTAAAGGGAAGCATGTACAGTCCTTAATAAACATGGGACAACGTTGGGCTCCTAATATTGTGACAAAAATGCAGAATAATATGAATAATGCAACGTTGCTGATCGTTCACACATTCAACTGAATGAATCAGACTTTCGATGTTGTTGGTTCCAAAATCCCCAACGATCCAGCCCACTCAAATGTATTTCGAGTCGATTTCAAACGTAGATGGTGTGACTGTGGTGAGTTCCAGGCATGGCGATATCCATGTCCTCATGCAGTTGCAGCATGTATGTTCGACAATGTTGACCTATGCACATATGCTGATGAATGCTTCAATCTCAACCAGATGTTTAGTATTTATAGAATTGAGTTCTCACCGATCACGAATTCAAAGTATTGGCCGTCAGCGGAGCATGAAAAATAGTTACCGAATCCTACACTCCGTAGAACTCCAATTGGCTAACTTAGATCGAGTCGCGTCTACACCAATATGAATCTTAATCACATAGAGAAGGGACAATGAAATAGATGTACCATATGTAAGGCTGAAGGCCATTCAAAATCAAAATATCCAAATGAACCAAGATATGTGCCTATGCCTCAGTGATTTATTATGTTTGTATTCGAAAATATTATGTTTGTATTTAAAAATATTATGTTTGAATTTGAAAATATTATACTTTGCATCATTATTAATTAGTTATTTATAATGTTATGTTTTACTACTATCAAATTATTAGTAGGAAATATGAGATGCATTTTACTAGTATGAAATATTTTTAATTTGATGTTTATAATGATATGTGCCAAATGAACCAAATTTCTAAGTATTCAAAGTTTCAAGGACTAACGAAATTTTACATTTTATTAGTGGGAAATATTTTTAATTTCATGTTCATCACAAAACTGATATTAGATTAGGTTTTTTTTATTTAGGGCCTATCGGGCCATATAATAATATGTAATAACAATTTTGTTGGCTTTTTATTATAATGGACTTGGACATTAAATATTTTTGGGCTTTATTTTAATTATGATTTGTTTTGTTTTTAGCCTTAGATTAAATAATACTACTACTACTAACATATAATATACATACTAACTTATGTACACATACACATATATAACCAATTGTGCTTACACATAATACAAACATTAATACATACTACATATACACATAATACATGCAATATACATACTCACACTCACATTTAGACATTAATGATATTAAAACAATAGTAAACACACTAACATATTAATAACACATACATACAATTGTATATTACATGTAATGTTGACAAACAAACACATATATGTTCATGCCTAACTGAACACACATATAAACACATACTAATGACACATACTTAGTATACATATAATAACACATATGAGCCCAATACATACAATACAACCACTTAGCATCATTATTTTATTATCACATAATAGTGTGTGTATATATAAGCCCATTATTGTAAATATAAAAAAAACGAGTCAACTCCGAACAAAATTAGTGATTACAATTCTCCTTTCATGAAAAATGTATTAAAACAGTACACAAAAATAAAGTCCGAAGATTAATTTTGGGGGAAAATAAAAATCACACCTAGGGAGAAAGTGTTAAACACATGAATCGATTTAGTAATTAATTTCTTTTATTAAATATAAGTATTATATTATTATGTTAGAATTCAAACTCATACAAAATGAGATAAGATGAATACTTTTAACCACTAAGCCAATTAGTAAATCTTTATGATTATTTTTTTTCAAGTCAACATTTAACGGTGGAAGTGGCACAATTTAAATGTAGAAACCATTTTATTTAATAATAATATAGATTATATAAGAATTAATATTGGGCCTGAAATCTCTTCCAAGTGACATTGTGATTAAAAGGCAATGATCCATAATTATATTAACCTGCTGATATTTTGGGCTCAAAAGCCCGAAGAGAACATTCCATATCCATGTCATGTTCTTTTTTATGGACGCATCCATAACAAAACAAAAAAAAAATCGATAAATGTTCAGTCTACTGAAATTTTGTCAAATTCACTTCTTATTTTTTTAGGTGTATCTAAATTATTTTTCAAGCCATAATTACAATCACAATATCCATAATCAAAATCAATCAGTAAAAAAAACTGATAATACTTATTTATATGATTATAAATTAAATCAGAATGATAATTAGAATGAAGAAATTATATTATGGGTCATTCTCGTCACTTCATCCATAGAACCAACCAATAAAAATTACTCATCTCATTATTTTTTCATGTCATATTTTTACCAAGTGAATCTTTACTCATATTTTCTGTAAATCAATTTTAAAAAACTTTACCAACTAAAGATTCACTTGATAAAAATATAACATGAAAAAATAATGAAATGAGTGATTTTTATTGGTTGGTCTCATGGATGACGTGACGGGAGTGATCTATGATATAACTTCTCACTGGAATGAGTTTTTATAGAGAATTTTTTGTTTAAAATTCTCGACAGAGATTACACTTAAATCAAAATGAATTTAAATTTAAAACTCACACGTAAGATTTTTCAAATGATAAAACTTGAACTTAACCACTTAAAAGTTCGAAAATCATAACATACCAATACAACCAATGTATTGTTGTTAAAAATTACGTAAACTTAAGTCGACATTTAAGAGAGAGATCCACTCACATAATTGTAAAATTGAGTTTTACACACTTACATAAATTTTGTTGTAATATAATCTACATGAATAAAACAAGAAATTAAACAATTAGATCGTTATTAATTATATAAAAAATTACAAAAATATGTAAAAATAATTTAATTTTACAGTAATATAGGTCCTTCCCATATTTATGTATTTTCCCCCTCATTTCATCAGATTCTCCTTCACATTTCCAACAACTTAATTAGCACTCCACCAACAGATATCAGTCAAATCAAAGAGCAGTAACTTCCAAGTAGTTTTCGCAACAAAAAGTGAAATAAACAGGGAAGCTTCAAGAGAAAAATACAGGGACATGAATAATGAATAATGAATATAGTGATAGTGGAGAGATGGCCTTGTTTGTCAAAAAGAGGAATAAACCTCAAAGGAAAAGACAGGCCACATAAAGGCAAAATAAGATATATAGAACTTTTAAAAGAAGTAGAAAGTGGCCAATGAATAAAACTTCTTCTCATCTAAGTAGACCAAATTGTACCCTCATGTTAATCATCAAGGAGCGTGGACTGAGAATCTATACTAGCACCAACTTCTAATGTAATTAATGAAGTACTTCATTGTCCAATGATGTGAACTTCGTAGCTAAGTCGTAGAGAAAGCTATTGGGAAGTGGGAACCGAGTGATCATATATATATAGCAGCTAGACAGACGGTCATTTTTGTGAAGAACTGCATAGGTTGCATTCATTAGTTACTCGATGGGAATTACTAATATGGCCAACGAATTAGATTTTGATCTGCTCCTTGGAGTTGGTAACGACAAGGAAATGTTTGAGCTTTCATACGCCACATTCGCTGAAGAGTTGCAGCTCCAGGAGATCATTAAGGAGTCCATGATCGCATCTGAAAAAGAGCTTGGAAATGCAGTTTGTGAAGCCATCAAAACACCCGAATGTCTTGTCTGCAATACATTGTCCTGCACGGAATGTACTATCCCCCACGGGGACTTGGTGATTCCAGAGCCTCGGGAGATCAACCCCGCGGAGAGTGCAAAACAGCGTCCTCGGCAGAGATTTAGTTGCATTGAGAAACAGAGAATAAACTGGGATGACAAAGGAAGAGGGCGTTTCTACAGGAAGATTCTGGGGAAGAGGAATGGGAGATGCTCCTCAAGCCAGTTCCAAGTCAGTGTCTTCTTAACTTGTTTTTAACATATTTATAAACTAATTTCTGCAACTTTGGTTGACATTTTTTAAAACAATTCTCCAGCACCAAATTTCATGCAAAAACCAGTTCATGGGGTGAAAGCAATCTAATTGCTGGCACTGGCAATACCGAAGTTCCTAAGGGTAAAGGCAGAGCCATAGATGATGGCTGGTTGCCGGTCTCTAAATGGAAATCCGACAGCGGAGGTGGAAACAGATCTGACAAGCAGTGGGTTGATGTCGAGCGTCCTAATCCTTTAAAGGCTTCAAAAGATAACAACACAAATGCTGTTCTAGAAGATGACTATGAGTCCTTGGATGATGAAGATGACTTTGATTCCGACGACAATCAAAAGAGCCATGAGAGTCGCAAGAAAAGTAAATGGTTCAAGGAATTTTTCTAGAGAATGGATGCGTTGAACATTGAGGAGATTGATGAAACCCTGTGGCAATGTCCAGCATGCCAAGGAGGTCCTGGTGCCATCAAATGGTACAGAAGCATCACTGATCTTATAGCACATTCCAACAAGATAGGATCGAGAAGAGTGAAGTTACATCGAGAGCTCGCGGAGCTTCTAGAAGGGGAGCTGTGCATTAAGGGAACCTCAATTCCTCCTGCTGACCCTATATCTGGTACTTGGAAAGGTTTAACAGACGATGCAAGAGATCATCAAATAGTTTGGCCTCCCATGGTTGTCATTATGAACACAATGACAAGCAATACTAAAGATGGAATGGTAAGATGAACAGACATTATTCTTTTGGTTTTTTAACGGTTGAATTATTGATGTCTCTTTCATCTAACATACGCAATGTGCAACTTCTTTCAGTTTGTTGGCATGGGAAATCAAGAGCTTCTTCAGCACTTCAGCTCATACCCGGCTTTAAAAGCTCATCACTCTTATGGTCCTCAAGGTCACCGTGGTTTGAGTGTCTTGATTTTCGAGGAATCGGCAGTAGGTTATTTAGAAGCTGAGAGACTACATAAGAATTTTCTCGAGCAACGATTGGGCCGATCTGCTTGGAATTCATGTACGAACGAGGTCCTGCCCGGTGGAGAGCGTCAACTTTACGGTTTCATGGCAGTGAAGGAAGACATGGATGTCTTCAACCAGCATTGCCAAGGTGCTGTCTGTCACTATTATTGTTGAGGGCTTTAGTTGCCCTGCACCATTAAACTAACATGCATAAGATTTACACTCGCTTCATTTCAAGTGACAAATTATTGCTAGTGAACAGGTCAATCAAAGATCAAACACCAGCTGAAATCATATCAAGAAGCAGTTCTGAGTGAAATCAAGAAAATGAGGGAGGACAGCAAACAAATTATCTGGTTCAAAGACGGGCTTGAAGAAGAAAGGAAACGTGCAAAAGCTTTTGAAAGATCAGTTAATAATCTGAGTAGGAACCTGCAACAGAAAATGGAGGACATCCATATATTTGAAAAAAGGGTCAAATCACTGCATGAAGACAACAAAGAAGAGGTAATAATACTCTATTAACAAATTCCACATGAAACTTTCCTTTTATGCATTAGGTTGCTACTATATATACATATTGGTGACTGAAAGTTGAGTGGTGTAATTTCTCAGTTGGAATCCCAGGAGAGCTTTTACAAGGACCAAATCATGATTCTTGAAGCAAGAGTGACAGAGCTTGATGATAAGTTGAAGGAATTAGGTGCAAATACTTTGCATACAGGGGAACCTGCACCCGCCATGGCCAAACTGAGGGAGGAGTATACTAACATTCCATACCAGTACATCAGCAACCCCAGTACTGATGAGGATTCAAGTTTGAAGAATGGAAAGCTCCCAAGCAACTCCAATGAAGATGAACTTTGAAAACATTCAAACTATCAGTTTTAAGACTTTAGACCAACTTATGAAGTAATATTAATGTAGGATGTGTTTGCCTTTTGCTAAAGATTCTAATGTGAAATTGATTTTTGTTTTCTTCCTGAATTTCCAACCATAGGAAAAGTTTACATCTAAATTAATTGAATCAAATCTATCCAGTACTATTTGAACTCAAAATTGAGTGTTTATCTTTTTCTAAGTGTTGAATTTATATTACAAAACTGCTTATATATTAGTAAAAGTTAAGTATTAAATATAATTAGGATTATTATTTTATGAACTGACAGTGAATTTTTTCACGAGCATGACTAATTTAAAAACTAAAATCCTAGATCCTAACTCTAAATCATAACACTTAAGCCTCATTTTAAATTATAACTATAAACCTTGCGCCTAAGCCCCTAAACTTTAAACTAAACACGCAAATCTTAAATTGGACCTGTTTTTTTTATGTATATAATATTTTCTCATATAATTATATTGTTTGATGATGATAAAATTTGATTTTTAAGACTGATTTAACTTTTTATTTTTAATCTTATTAATATTTTTGGATAATTTTGAATAAAAGATAAATATAAAAATTTAATTATTTTTAAACAACGAAGATATAAATTGTTTCAAATGTGATTTTTTAAAATATAATTAATTAAACACTTCCAACACTAAAAGAAAACAATTATCTATCTAACAATCCTATATAATATTTTTAGTTGAAAAGCAAAAAGTTTTAAAGTAATAAACTAACCCTTTTTTTCTTCTATGTATGGAGTATTGCATTGTACAGATGCAAAACAATAATAATTGGTATGTTAAGTATGACTTATATATTGATAAAGGACAGATACAAAACAATAATACTATTTGATATTTAAATTTTTTTAGTTTAATTTGATATTTAAATTTAGTTTTAAAGTCTAACTTAATAATGTACGTTCTTTGTTCAATTAGGTACCTGAACTTAATTTTTTTAATTCAAATTAACACTTGAACACGACTTTTTTTGTTTTGGTTCGGATAGACGTTTACAATTTCTTTTTCTTTCTAATTTAAACATTGGGACTAAATTCAAGTAACTAATTGAAAAAAAGAAACTCGAGCGTCTAATTTAACCTAAGGTACAAAAAATGTACTATATTAGTCCTATTTTTATCTATAACATTATAGGAAATTATAACGTCCAATAAAAGAAAGTATTTAATATAGTAGTATAATTGTGATTGATTTCCCACTAATGAGCAACGAAAGGGCTCTTCTACTTCTAAATAAAGGTTAAACGAAGCGTTAAGTCGGATTTTGAGGTTTACAATTACCCCCTAATGAAGGAGTTCAATCAGACTGGGGATCTTGGGTGCTAAATTACTAGAAAAGCCATGCCGCTTCCTCCTCCTCCATTTTCGTTAAAATCATAAGAATGGGAATTTTCTAGACTGTAGAGACAGTTAGTAAAGCAGCGTCTTTGGCATCATCATCATGGCACAAATCGCACCATCATCTGATCTTGATTTTGTCGATGATTTTTACTATTCGGCGCTCTATGACGAAGACGAAGATGAAATCTTCCCTCCATCCGATGACAAGTATGCCGAGGAGTTGCAGTTTCAAGAGGCTCTCATGTCATCAATAGTCTCTTCCAACATGGGTAACACCACCACCACCATCTGCAACCCATTCATCGCCCAGGCTTCATCGTCCGTATTGATCCAAGCCACGCCTCTGTCCGGCTTCATGGACGTGGAGACAAAGGAAGCCGGTGAATCCTCCTTGAGCTTCTGTGAGATTTGCGTTGAAAGGAAAGAAAACGACCAGATGTTCACAACGGAAAGCTGCGAACACTCTTACTGTTCTGATTGCATTAGCAAGCATGTTTTGACAAGGATTGAAGAAAGCGTGACCACCATAAGGTGCCCTGGAGTGAGTTGCGGGGCTATCTTGGAACTCGATAACTGTAGGCCTCTGCTTCCCGAGGTGGTAATCCAGCAGTGGGAAGATGCTCTTTGCCAGGAGTTTATTAATGCATCCCAGAGATTTTACTGCCCTTTCAGGGATTGCTCGGCCTCGTTGCTGAATGACGGAGGGGAAGTTATTAGAGAATCTGAGTGCCCTTTTTGTCATAGATTGTTCTGTGCACAGTGTTATGTGCCATGGCATCCGGGGATTGAATGTGCGGAATTCCAGAGGCTTAATGAGGATGAAAGAAGCGGAGAAGATCTCATGGTGAGGGAACTTGCCAAGGAGAACAAATGGTCTAGGTGCCCCAAGTGCAAATTCTATGTTGAAAGAACAGTTGGTTGCCCACATATGACTTGCAGGTCAGTTCAAATATTCTAATCATTTATAATACTGATTCATCAATGGTAATTAACAATTGCCCTTGCCTTTGGAATTTGGATGATTAGATGTCATGTAGATTTTATCCTTGCATATACTGGGATGGGAAAAATTCCCCTGTAGTAATATAGATGTGTTTAAACTGGACTCTTTAGAATTGTATGATCCAAAGCTTGTTAAAAAGGCTGTTTGGGTTTGATAAGGGACTTGTCCTATGATTGTGGTTGCAGGTGTATGTTCCAGTTTTGTTATGGTTGTGGAGAAAAGTGGGATGACAATCACGGTGGTTGCCAGAGGGTTTAAGAGCACAACAACTCAACAAGACCACAGTAAATGTTACAGTCCTTTAAGTTTTCTTTTAGTCTCTTAAAGAAACTATTTGCATCAAATGTGGAGCAAGTTTAATTAGGTCTAATGTTCTAGTTTGTGAAAGATCAGACTATCTCTTCACTTTAGTTCCGAGAATTGCTTGTTATTACTCTAGTATGTGAACGATGTTTTTCCATTGGAGTTCGTTCTTGATTGATCAATTTAGTGGTTCGTTTTGTGGTGGTCTATTTGTTCAGTTTACATGCCAAAATGCACATTAAAACAACCATAAGAACTGTTCTGTATCCTAGAAGCTTATGAAAGACAAAAGCTCTTGAAAATGGGCTAGCAATTTTAGTATTTCACTATAGCCAGGTGGAAGAATAAACTGCTAAAGGACACTTTTCATCGCAATGCTTAATTGGAAAGGATAAAAGCTTTTTGTTTTCTTAAGCAAGCAAACAGAACAGATAATCTCTCACTCTCATGAAGTCCCTCCAGTGCAGTGAGTCTCCTTTCAGTTTCATTTTCTCTGGTAGGAATCCCTTTTCCTTAAAGGAAATCAATGTTTTGGTATGCAATATGTGATCTTCCACTCAGTATCACAGCTATGCTTTTGTCATAGTCCTTCACCCCAGCACCGGTCTAGGATCAGGAGTGTTGCGTGAAACCAGTAAAGGGTCCCTGTACAAGTGATGAGAGGGGTGAGGAACCGAGGTGATCATTATCCAGGCCAAGCGTGCATGTGCACTTAAAGTTCTAAGCCTGTAAAACATGGCACGCCTCGAGCTCCTCACGCTGCACTTTGGGTTAACAAATAGAATGGCTAATGAAGCAGAGCAAATGCAAGCCTGATCAGAGATATTGCACCAGAAATGGGATATGACCCACTTTACCAATGAAATCACCTATATTCTTTCCTCCCCCACCATATATCATTTAATAAATATGATATTTTCATCTCAATATATATAGTAGGGATAGTCTATAAAATTGCAGTCCAAAGTCCATTTGCAGCAGATACTTTAAACATATGTGCATCGGGTCCATCCTAACCCGTGCAAGCTGAATCATTTCAAGCAAATTTTGTTTCACATTCAAGGCTAGCACTTTCTTGTACTAGTGTATGTTCTCTACTTTTCCTTGGGGCCAATATGATGTTGGTTGTATAACAACAAAATCTTAGCTCTGTATAGAGGATAAAAGAAGGCAGAAACATGTTCACCCCAAATGATGATGAGTGGTAGGAACTATTGCAATTGAATCTTGACTGATAATGTTTTGATTACCCATCTTATGACGCACACCAAAATTTTGATCATCCTACAGAGGAATCTTAGGCGAATAAGATCCAGTACACCAAAAACGAGGTTCCTTATTTGAACCGTTTAGAAGTAAAGAAGAAACGAAGGTTGAAGTGCAGTTAATGGGAAGAGAAGACAGATTAAATAACAAATAAAAATTTTCCGAAATTTATTGTCATGAGACCGTAAACCTCTTTTTGAGAGAGACTTTGGTAAAATGTGTAGCTAACGCTTTTATATCTCAGGATCTCATCGATGTAAGATTAATATTTTCGCTTCTTCTCTCGCGTGATATTATGCTAATTAAGGGTTCCTCCACCGTGTTCAAAACCTAAAAGTTATCGTTGCTAACAAATCTTCAATCATTTACTAATGGTGGTCTGATCAGCTTCATTCTCATAATTAATTCTTACACGTGTACATTTTAGATTGGTGGGAGAGGATTTTTGTCGTGCGGTAAGTACTTCCCTTTTTTTTTGTTTTTTAGCTTTTTGGTGGTAAGTGACAGAGTCAGAGCAGAGACTTTGTATTAAAAAATGACATCTTCGTAGATAAGTTACAATTACAGAAGAATTTTTTAAAATTCATGAAAAAGTCATGTCTGCCAGATATAATAATAAAATAATAGGACTCGGTTTCATTGTTATTTCCCTCGGTGGTAGTGTTATTATTTCCTTTTTCTTTCAGGAAACTTGAAAACTGGATTAAACAATGGATACGCGAAGGATTATATTTTCATATTATTTCTTTGTACAGATGTCGGAAATTGGAGAGGGTGAATAGTATAGCAAAAAACACAAATCGAAGTTTCATAACCACTTATGGAGTATTTGTTTATTCTTTTGGGCATTAGGGAAACTAAAAGTCAAGTCTCCGTTGCTTAGTTGTTGATAAATTGCTTGGATCGTAAAGGACATTTTCCTAGCAAGTTATGCGAAAGTTCAATCTCCAAGGGCATGTTCCTAGCAAGTTAGCTTCAAAGCTATGCCATTTATATACCCATGAAGCTAGTTAATAGAAAGTAAACAAGATAGGTACCGTAATCAAGTGCTTGTAACATGGCAAATGCTTCATCTTATTTCGATTTGGCAGGGGATATTTATTGGTCTGCTCCTTATGGAAACGATGAAGGGGATTTGGAAGACTTAGATGCCAAACTCGCTGAAGCGTTGCAGTTTCAAGAAGCAATATTGCTCTCAGTTGAAGAAAACATCTCGTCTCCAACCTCAACCTCAAGGGCGACCGATACCAGAGCAAGCTCATCGATGCCTAAGCAAAAGCCAAGAAAATCTGCGAAAAAAGCCGGTGAATCCTCCCGAGGCTACTGTGAAATATGTGTTGATAGAAAAGAAAGGCATCAAATGTTCACAATCTCAGGTTGCTCTCACTCATTTTGTGTCGATTGCATTAGCACATACGTAAAGACAAGGCTGGAGCAACATATAACCATAATCAAGTGCCCCGGGGAGGGTTGTGTAGTCATGTTGGAGCTCGAAGCATGTAGGCCTCGGCTTCCTAAAGAGGCGATCGATCGTTGGGAAGATTTACTATGCGAAGAGCTACTTTGCGCAACGGGTGGGAGAATTTACTGTCCTTTCAAGAATTGTTCAGTTTTGTTGCTGAATGATAACCAAGGAGAAACCATAGCAGAAACCGAGTGTCCCAATTGCCATAGATTGTTTTGTGCTCAATGTAAGGTTCCATGGCATCCAGGGATCAGCTGTGAGGAGTATCAGAAGCTGGGTGAGGGTGAGAGAGGAAGGGATGACCTAATGGTGAGGAACCTTGCCAAAGAGAAAAAATGGCGTAATTGTCCCAGTTGCCGTTTCATGGTAGAAAGAACCGAAGGTTGCCCGCACATGACTTGCTGGTTAGTCTATAATTTATGCTTCCTTGCTTGCTTAGAACGTACTTTGAGAAATTCGTGCTGGTTATGTTCAACACTTGCTTCGTTTATGCTTGCGGTTGCAGGTGCAAATACCAATTTTGTTATGCGTGTGGAGCTGAATGGACTCAGGATCATGGTGGCTGCCAAGGCGACTAAGAAACCATGTATAGAATGACAAGGATAAGAATGTGGAACAGCAGTTTAGTGAAATTGTTTTCAATCATTGGGAGTGTCTCTTAGCATCCATATGGAAAACAAACACTTGTCCTGAAGTTTGGTTTATGTTTAATGATTTTTAAACAGGAAGCACACAGTGTAATAAATGATTTGATGCAAAATGTGTTGCTTTGTGAATATCATTGGGTTTTGTTTTCGCTGCTATCTGAAAGTAATTTCAAATGGAACTCCGCAAATTTACCAGATTAATTCCAACAAGTGAAATTCACACGTCTTGAATTCATTTTTCTTTCATCCTTTTTCCCCTAGAGAACATAAATTTCAAGTGGAATATGACAATGTGCTCATTTGGGATTTCACCCGTCACACACATCACTTGAAATAAAAAATAGAAGATTCATTTTCTTGCTAATGTCTTACTACATAAACTAGATTTTAGTTTTCACCTAATCATAAAAAAACAAGGCAGGTTTTTCCAAACCTAATTATTAAACAATCCAGATTCCAAATGAATTATGCCAATCTGATAGCAACCCATTTATTCATGGACTAATTCATTTATATTCAATCATTGCACTACTTCCAGATACTTGCCTTAATTTGAAAAATTAACGGCTTAATAGTTAAAAAGGTGTTAAACCTATACCTTTTTTTTAATTTTGTGCCTAACGTTTTTTTTGTCCACTTTGGTGCCTAACGTTTCATTCCGTAACTCAAATTGGGATTTTTCGTCAACGGCCGTTAAAAATTTCTGTTAACGAATAAAAACGCGACACGCGGCATATTATGGTATTTTCTTTAATTTTTATTTTTCTAAAAATCAGAAAATCTTTAATTTTATAAAAAAAAATCCCAAAATCTTTAATTTCTCTAAAACCCCAATCTATACTGTTAACAAAGTTTTCAAGCTTGCAATAGTTGTGAATTGAGTTGTTGTGGATGTGTTTGATTGAACAGCAAACGGTGGAGGCTTTACTTGAGTCAGGGTACTCTCTCCTCAGGGAGCAACAGCTAATAACGGAGACTAAACTTTCAAAGGAGTACATGAAGAACATGGATGACTGAATCCATTTGAACGTTGTGTATTTGTGAATAGTGATTAAACATAATGATGGTGACAAATACAGTTTTATTAATGATTGAATTATTAAAATATTAATAAGCACATGCAAAATTAATCAACCTGAATTACTAGACTACATATGTGTGAATGAGCATGGGTCCATGCACTTTAATACCAGGGGCCCAGATTTATGACCCTAATTCAAGGAGTTGGTTCAAGCTATGGCATTAGTCCATTAGTAAAGCTTAACCAATGCTACACAGCTAGCTCTGGTTGCTGTGATAAATGATTATTGACTTGTTTGGCCCATAAATTATAGGCTTTAACAGAGTTAGGAAGCCCTCGATTTTTTTAAAAAAAACTTCTCAAAAGTTGAATTTTTGTAGGATATTGACAACTTCATTTCCCATTATGTTAGTGCTAAGAACAATCCAGTGGAATAATCAATCTAGAATCCAATGCTTAATTTGAAACACTCTTTTAAACCTTTCCTAATTCACTCAATCTCACCCACTTTTCCAACGCCTTTTGTGGTGGCCATTAAATTTTAAAAATAAAAATAATAAGAATGAGAATGTGAAACCTTTCTTGTCACTTAGGACAATATTTCAAAAGCTTCTAGGGATGGTTTATGGGAACTTCTTTCCGAGTGTAAACGCAGTTGACTTGACGACAACACTTGAAAGTTGAAAGAAGAAAGAAAAAGCACTAATCTTGGTCTGTCTTCTTAGTTTTCAACAAAAAGAAAGTGAGCATTTTGATTCCTTTTTTCTTTGTTTATCAGAATTATCTTTGAATTTCGATTACTTTATGCTGATTAGATAAGCTTGAATACAAATAGATAGGCAATTCAATCAAGTAATTAATGTGGAAAAGTTTTGATGCTTGCTTGGAATGTTGGTTCTGTTTTATCTTATTCAAATTCGTTTTTACGCAAAAGCACACTGTATTTTGTTGCATTTGGGATAAATTTCGTTTATTGTGGGGGAATCTAAAAATTTATAAAAAGGAGATCATTATGAGATTAAAAATTCTAAGGGGTCATAATAAGATTTTAAAAAGATTGAAGGGGCTACAGAATTAATTTTACCTTTTTTCTTAAAAAAAAAACTATTCTAGTACCCCTAGGGAGAAAAAAGTTGACAGAGACTCAAAACTCTCCTCTATGTTCCGCCCATGTGCTGAATAAAGATTAGAATTCTAGTGACAACCAAGTTGATCTAAATGGTTAGCGGCTTATATTGCTTGAACATGTATTGAGTTTAAGGTTTTGTGTATGTAAAAAATTCTTGCTGAGAGACTCGACTACTAAAGTCAAATATGTACGTGGATCGTATAAATTAGTAAAGATAAAATACTTGAAAACTGATAGGAAAAAAATTAGAAAGACTGGTTTCATTCACAACCTTCAAATTGTTTTTATTTTTTATTTTTAGGTGACATTATTATATCCAATAATACTCCCAATGTGATCCTTTATGATTGAATCCATTTTGGCGTTTGGAGTTTGACTCTATTTCAATAGTTTTTGTCTTTCTTTTTTTAAAATTATACCATTTGTTTTATTGGAGTAACGAATTTTATTTATTTATTTATTTATTCTATATGGTTTATCAATATAATTTTCTATTCTACACGAAGTTGATAGACTTTTTAAAATTTTATTAACGGTATAATAGTTTTATTCCCATGGAACCTATCATTCCAACCAGAAACGTGCATTCTTAGTTTCTTTATTAGTATTATTTTAGTTGAAATTTAATAACTTCGATATTCAAATTTTAATATTTATTAATATTTTTGTTTATTTTAAAAATAAAGATTTGATAGATTTGCCTCTTTAGTGGCTGAGTGATTGCAATGGAACATACTTTGAAATTATTTGACATTCGGTATCTTTTTTCAATATTAATCAAACCACCTTCTAATCATCACAAACAAGAAGAATTAACTTCTTACAAATTATCATAAATAAACTTACTATATTTCATTTTACAAAATTGAAATCATTTAACTTAGTTAAATATTTTATTATTATAGACATTATTAGTATTATGAATCATATAATTGACTATTTAAAAAAGTTACTCTATTCTAAAAACACACCTTAATAAGTTTTAATGATGTAAGATAATTTATCTTTTCCCATGATTTAAATTTAAATAACTATATGAATAAGAACTAAGGTTATAATATGAATAACATAAAACGTTAACAAATCACAATTACAATTCACTCCCCTCTTATTTTTATATGTATATATGTGGAACAAGTGTTGAAATCAGGCGTTTTGGGCACAAAGACAACAAAGGAAAATGGGTGTGCTAATTGGTTAGGGTTATATTAGGTATAAAGTCTTCCACACTACATAAAGTTTTTTAAAGTGACATAATCCACCACTGTTTTTTATTTATTTTTTAAAACTACCAAAGTTGAAGTTGACGAAATCCGCACCAGAGCTTTCATAAAAAATGCTCTGTTTTTTTCTCCTTCAAAATTTGCACGCAATTATAACCCAAATTATTTGGACAATTAGTGGCTATGGATTATTTTCATCAAAATACTTTTGTCCCAACTTTCAATTTTTTGTTTGTAATATATATATATATATATTGTTGAATAAAAACTAAAAAAGGGATAAAATTGCTAATATGATATATATGATGTGTGCATGTTAACTCATATGGTATCATATATGATGTGCATCATCAATATTTTATTAGAAAATAAATGTCAATTTGAGCAAGTACATTTGACCAGTTGACCAAACTGCAAATCTTTATTCTTTTATTCTCTTTAAGTTATAAACACACATTCTTTTTTCTAAAATTTTTATTTCTTTTTCTTTCTAAATAGAATTAGAATTGTCAAAAAAATTATAATTTATGCAAATACTATTAATTACTAAAAATCAAGTGATCCGTGTATTTTCCACAAAGAACAAGAAACTTCTAAACTTTTCTGCCTCAAACAGTTACATATGTAAAAGTCTTTAGAAGAAGCAACAACATTCAAATGTCACAAACTCGTCATCCAGCCCAAATAACTGTCGGTAGAGACAAAGATTCTTCTTCTCATTGTATAAAAATAATGACGATACTAATATAAAATGACTATCGAAAATACTTTTAAAATATTCAACTTGATGCTTAGTGCTTACCTACCATCCAATATTTTAGGGTTTCAATGTTTTTTTTTTATCATTTTAATAGTACCAAAAAAAATCAAAATGAACATTCGTTCTTAATTATATACTAGTTAAGTTTTCATCTAAAATCATAGAGTTTAAATAATTATTTTAGGACTTTTTACTTTTAATTTTTTAAGGAAAAATAAATTTCAACCAAAAATTTCAAATTAACAAATTTAACCACAATTAGTGTGATTAGCGACAACTAGAATTAAAAGTACTCAACTGATCATGAACTTTCAAACAAAAACTATTGATTTATAATTGACAACAATGACTCACTTAAATTTTAGTTACAATTAGAGGGTAAAAAATATTTAAGACATATTTTAATCTAGACAATAAAATATATTTTTGATAAATTTTAATTATAATCTTATTCCTGATTTTATCTAGAAGAAAGAGATAGACGAAAATTTTAGGAGGAAGGATAGAGTGCTCCTGATGAGTTTAAAATTCGTAGCCTAAAAAAATGATGAAACAAAAATGAACAGTTTGTCCAACTGATCAAATATGCTTGCTCTAAACAATAAAATATTTAAAATTCCTATCCTACAAATATTTTATATGTTACATTAGCTTTAGTGGAAATAAATAAATTTATTGTATAAATATTAATCAAAGACCTCATGATTACATGACTTACTATCCCGATTATACTCGATCAACATGTTTAGTAAATTTCTAATCTCATTCTGTCCTCAGTCAATTAGCATCTCCCAACCATTAAAATTCAAGACTCAAATTTAATTTTTTTGAATTTTGAAATAAAAGATAATAATATTCATTATTCTATATAAAAAGTTAAACTCTATTTTAAAATAAGGAGTTATTATTTAATATATTGCTAGGGAAGTTTTTTCCAAACAATTTTATTTTACCGATATATGTCTAATTAAAATTTAATTAATAACTAAAAATAGTAATTATTTGATACACAATCAATTAAAAAAACAACACAAACAATCTGATGTCGTTAAATATATTTTATATGTATTTAAAAATATAAAAAATTAATAATGAAACACTTCTCATCATTTGAATATTGTTTATAGAAAATTTATTGACAATGCATTAAATAATAATCATTAAAATGTAACCTACATAAACAAAACTTGTTAAAATACTTGTGATATATTATACTCTCTATGTGTAAAGCATCCATTTATAACTTTGCTTCGCTTTAATATTTATTCTTAGAGATATATATCTCTACATGTAGGGATTTATCTTGTTCGTCATTACTTTTGTTCCGATATTTTGAAAAAAAAATGTGATTTTTTGTTCACTAATTTATTTTTAGAAAAATGTTACAAAAATTTATAAAAATGATTTTTCTCGAATAATTGCATCATGATTAAATTATTTTTATCTATGAATAAAGAAGATGATATCTTCAACTTTAATTTTGCTAAGATGACAATAAATATTTTAAAAAATTCTATAAATATAAAAAAATAAGCAGATATTATCTGATAAGCACACTATTATAAAAAATAAAAATAAAAATGCGTTAATGGTTGAAGACAAAGGAAAGAAGCTAGGCGGAGGAAATGTAGTGAAAAGACAAAAGCGTCCTGTCCTATATGTGAAAATAGATTTATATGTCACGACTTGATTAGGTAGAAACCTTGGTAAAAATCGGGTCAGGCACGTTGGATTGCCATATCCGCTTCCTTATTAGCTACGTGGCCTACCTTCTTGCCGACACTAATTTAATTTTTCCTAACCAATAGCATATTAAAATAACAAATTTAAACTACATATATTTTTTGTCATGCAGTAATTTTAACTTTATTTTCCTACCGTGTTGGAAAAAAATATTTTGGAGGAAAAATATTAATTTACTAATCAAATTTGGAGCATTAAAAATTAAAAGATTAAGTGAGAAAATTCAATTAAAATAAAAATTCAAAGACGACATCTAATCAAAATAAATTAAATCAAATTCTAATATTAAATATAATGAAAATTTCATCTTTAATTCAAACTACATTGACAAATATCAATCAGATTGAAATATATTAATAAATTTCAATTTCAATTTCAACTAAATATAGTGAGAAATTTACTCACTATCCCTTAGTAATATATTGTATAGGGAGAATGCTTTGATACACATGCATTTCAATTTTAGGATTTAGGATTTAAGTTGTAGTTTAGAGTTTAAGTTGTAGGGTGTATAATTTAAGGTTTATAGTTAGAATTTAGAGTTTAGGGTTTATGTTTTAGGGTGTTAGGGCTAGAGATTCTAAATTTTAAATTTTATAGCTTAATTATGAAGGGTTGTGTATCGAGATATAACTATTGTATAATTGGGATGGAAAAAGACAGATATATATATGGAAAATATTTTGATATACAAGCTTGTATAAACTTTACTTTACACAAGCCTTTCAATTTTATGGTTTAGAGATTTATGTTGTGGTTTAGGGTTTAGGAGTTTAGGTTGTAGGGTATGTGATTTAGGATTTATGGTTAGAGTTTAGGGTTTAGAGTTTAAGATTTAGGTTTTAAGGTGTTAGGGCTAAAAATTTAGGTTTTAAATTTTATAGCTTAAATATGAAGAGTTGTATAATTTTTTTTACATATATTTTGATACACAAGCTGTGTAATTTTTTTGCATAACCCTTCATATTTAAGCTATAAAATTTAAAACCCAAATCCTTAACTCTAGACCCTAAACCTAAACTCTAAATTATAACTATAAACCTTAAAATCAAAGTGTTTCCCTGTATACTTGGCCAAAGCACAGCAGTATTCTTTTGTAAATGAAAGAACAAATAAATAAGCATCTCTCATCAGCTAAATGCATTAGTCACATGTCGGTGGCTATTGTGAATTGTATATTCGCAAAAGCAGAAAATTGGTATAAATGGCTATTTATATTAAGTTTGTAATAATTAATTATGGTTATGGTGGAGGAAGCTACGGCCGACTTCTACTCCTACTTGTACTGCCTAAGTTAATTAAGCCAAACACCAAGCTGCCTTTCCCTCTTCCTCGTCTGTGCAAAGCATAGATAGAGCCGCTTCTCTCTTAATTTCTTCATTTCCAATTATATAGATCCCCGAGAGGGAGGAGATCTTCCCTTTGGTTTGCTGTTTCGGAATCACACAAGAATATTTGACGGAGGAGGAGAACAGATCGGAGAAGATTATATTAGAAAAAAATTCTATGGATTGGTGGCAGAAGGTGATCTTCCCTGTTCGACGTCTTTGGTTTGCCGTTTCTTCACGTGTTAAAGCTCGCAAAAACGGTGCGTTTCCTCCTCTCCTCTCCTTTCCTTTCACCTCATTCTCTTTCTCAGTTAATGTAGTTTGTTTCCCAGAGACCTCTTTTATTCTTGCTTTGGAGTTTTCTCTTTTCTTCTTCTTCTTCCTCCTTGTTGCAAACTTGCAATTATTGAATTTTTAAAATTTCTTTTATTAACTAACTAACTAACTAACTAACTAAAGAGCTTAACTCTGTTTTTATTTATTTTTCTAAAAAAAACTATTGAATTTGTTTTGCTCTGAATTATTGTTTATTTTTTAGTTTCAAAAGGTGTTCAACTATTCAGGAGAAATAGAACATAAGAGGGAGGAGGAAACAAATTTTTAATATAAAAAAACTCTTAATCATCATTACTGGTGTCGGTAAGTGTTAACTCTTCCATGCTAAAGGTTTTTATGCGACGGATTGAATCAAATTCCGGTCAAAATATTGGTACAACATTTTATCCAATCATATCCTCGTGAAACAAAAATATTTTAATTTCGCCTAAAATCTATAGTAAAATAGATCGGATCTTGCACCGGCACCAATTAAAATTCAATATCTTCAAATATCGAATTTGAATGAATAAATTTCATTGGGAGGAATACAAATAGTAAAAAACTGAATTTTAAACTGAACAAAGGGAGAAGAAAATCATTATTAATTATTTAAAAAGCTAACTAATTACCATATATCACGCGATGGTTCTTTTATTAATCTTTATCCAATTTATGTGTTTAGTTCTGAAGCTTTCCTTTCTCTTTTCATCCTTCATTTCTAAAAACTCTGCAATATGAAGATCCTTAGCAGGTATAAGAGACTTGTGTCAACACGTACGAGACGCAAATTTGAAAAGATGAATAATATTACCAGTGTAGTTATATGCATATGTAAATCGATCTAATATATAATAATTATTTAATACAATTATATGACCATCGTTGATATATAAGAAATAATATATATATTTCTTTTACATGGTATAAGAAATAATATATTATTACTGGACCATATAATACTACTCATTAATAAGCAAATATATATAGTAAGGATGTTAAAAAAACAAGTGACCTATCATTGTTATTTCATTAACCATAGATAAAGTTACACATGAATAATTGAACAAATAATTCAAATGCATTACTTTTTTTTTAAAATTAAAGACGGAATTCAAGTTTTGGCAATGGAAAAAAAAATAAAAAACCATTTATATATAAGAATAATTGGTCAAAGTGGTAAGCAACTTGATATCGCTTAAGCAGGTTTTGAGTTTGAGTTATTGTGTATGCAGAAAATCCCTACTAGGAGGCTCACCCACCAAAATTAGGTTTGCGACGCCAATCGGACGAGATTAGTTAGAACAAAACTTTAGAAACCGGAATGACAAAAAAAAATTTAACGATGGTTCCATGTCTCTTAGTTACTTTTTTGTGCGTGGATAAATCCATCTATTAGTTATTAACCACATATCAAAATCTTGATTCTGAAGTTACTTAATGAGAAAGATTAGGTTAAAGATAATAATAATAATCCTTCCTTGAATGACAAATAAAGTGCCGCCACATGGATCTAGCAACATGTTAAATCAAATAATTAAGGAAAGGTGATTGAAGATATTTTAGTAAAGTAATTACGGATCTTATCTATTTTAACTTGAGCTGAGATCGGATGAATGACATTATTTTCTTTTAAATTATTGACTCAAAAAGAATTCACTTTTCATTTTAAAAAATTGGAAGGAAGAGTGTAAGTAACGAATGGGGATGATGATGATGCAGGAGCAGGGCTGTTGAAGCTTCACGATGATGTACAAACCTGTGGGTACGAAGATGTGCAGGTGATGTGGGAAATGCTGCGAAGATCGGAATCAGAGCTGGTGGCTGCTAACATCCCCAAGCGCAAGCATCGTCCACCTTTCTGGAGAATGGTCGTCTGGTCTTCTTCTAACCACACTTCATCTTCATCCTCATCCTTCTCCCCAAATCATGACTGACTTCGCACCCTTCCCCCCCCCCTTTTTTTTTCTTCTTCTAAATTATATATAATAAATAATTATAATAATAATGTGTTCCGACTCTCCTTCAACTCAGACATTCGTGCCTTACTTTGTTGAACTTATGTTATCGAATTTGGGTCAATGTTAAATGTGGATACGTTCCTGACATGCATCTAGCAAATTATGCCACGATATCCATCTTAGAAAGTAGAAACTAAGTTGAAAGAGAAAGAGCGGTATGCATGAAGTTTTGGCAACTGAAAATGATGTCGTTTTGTTACATACAAAGCGAATCAAGAGGTTAATAAATGTTGTTGATGGTATTTGATAAAACCTAACGACTAGTACATAATGAGAGCAGTTACTTAACTCGATAAAATTGTGATCACATCAAATTACTATGACCGCTGAAAGTGAGAACCCCTACGGCTATGCCCATCCTGACAATCTCAAAAATACCAGATGAAAACATACACATAACAAAGATTAAAGAGCATAACGGATTCTTGAACCTCTTTCACGCTCATGTCACGTCGAGGTACTGCACAAGAAAAAACTGTAAAATCCGATCTAATTTATCGTAATTGATTAGTTAACATATTGGTTAACTGTCTTCTGAAATACGGGAAAAAATTATTGGCTTATCAAATTATCTATTGAGCCTTGAAAAAGATTTAACAAAAGACACAAACAAATCTACTATTTGTTTTACGTCAAGCAATACGTGGAGTAACTCCTGATATAGCAGTAAAAGTAAGACGTGTAGGCGGATCGACTCATCAAGTTCCCATTGAAATATGATCCACACAAGGAAAAACACTTGCCATTCGTTGGTTATTAGGGGCATCCCGAAAGCGTCCGGGTCGAAATATGGCTTTCAAATTAAGTTCCGAATTAGTAGATGCTGCCAAAGGGAGTGACGATGCCATACGCAAAAAAAAAAAAGACTCATAGAATGGCAGAGACAAATAGAGCTTTTGCACATTTTCGTTAATTCATGAACAAGATCGATATAGACACATAGATTCATGGATTCATACATCTTGATCGAAAAAGAATCAATAGAAAAAGAAAAAATCGAAAGTGATCGATATATTTATCGAAACAAACGAAAAGGATTTTGGGAACATTTTATCCAAGCTGAACAAGGGAAACCATCTGATGGAGATTTCTAATTTTTAGTCAATGAGCTTGACAATTTTAAAAAATACAGTTATTATTATGATGCAAAATGAAACATATCAAAGAGAATACCACAAGGTTATATATATATATACCAGAATTCTCAATCAAAGCGATTAAAAATGACGGTAATTCATCGAAAAGTTTCAGAGCTAAGGATAAAATAAGCATGAATGGTCAAGTGAGCATAACTTCTGATATTAAGATTCCAACTGGAATTTAGTGTTGATTGGAACTTTACATCATGAAATTTTGACTGCCTACTGAGATAACATATTATTCCTGCAAAACTGTAATAAAATTTTCCCTCATAGGCTTTAAATTACAGAGAGAAAAAAACTAAGCGAACCAAATAATGCTAAAGGTACAACAGGGAAACCAATTATGCGTTTGCTCTTCTCCTTATCCCTTTTAGTTAGTTGACAACTAGCCGCCAAGTATCGTGTTATGGATAATACCCAAAATGTTATTCCTCCGATGAGTGCATGTATATCTTATCAAGCAGTACCGGCCAATCCTTTCCAAGCCTCTGCGGGTTCAATTCCATTGCAACCTTGAAATCCAACAAAGAAACCAGTTTGTAGTATCTCTGTTCATCTATAGCTTCCAAATTCCAACTGTTATTTTGAACCTGATTATGGTGACTTGGTGAGACACTGTTCACAAGATTCCCACAGGAATGATGCTTCATTGTGTTGTTTTTTCTCAAACTGCATCCATGCCTGGTTCCTGCCAGCTCAATGGTCATCCTTATTAACCTCTTTAAGTAGACATCCAGCCCGGCGTTCAATATATTGGTACAGTCCATTGCCACACCTTCGAGGCCCTCCTGTGCAGCAATATGTTGCATGTGTTCCCTCAGTGTCTCAGCGTCGAGCAATCCACCAATGTCATAGGACTTGGCATGTCTAGTACTACTTGCCAAAGGAAAAGATCTTCGGGTCCCAGGGATACTCCTAGAGAATAAAACTCCGAGTGGTGCTTTCAATGAACTTCTAGCACATGACTCCTTTCCATCTTCAACAAACAAAGCTTCACTTTGATCTCCAAGTCTGACATCTTCAGAAGGAAAACCATTGACTGATCCCTTTATCTCAGGGTTGGGAAGCAGAACATCCCTTCCTTTATCCGCTTTGCCGGAATCTTCTTGATGCTGCTGCAGCGGCTTCTGTATATCACGAGAAGTTGTATCTCGATTTTCAGATACAACAACGTCATTAGTTATTGTCGATTCATGAGAAGCAGAACCCACCTTGGCAATAAGCCTGATGGATGCTCCAGATCTAGCCTTCTGGGGTGACAATAGAACATTCCCAATTTGCAGACTCTCATGAATAGTCGCAGGTGGAGGAGGGACTTTGGCAATACAAGCATTTTTCAATATCGAACAGATAAAGAGATTGTGTAGTCTAACATTCTCTCTCCCAAGAACACGAAAACAAACCTTCTTGAACTCAACCTTGCATAGCTTTAAGCTCAACAATTTATTCAAATAATGGAAGTACTGTTTCGATCTCTCGGGCCCAAGTCTCTTTATTAACTGACCTTTCCACTCAATAAGATTGATCCGCAAATGCTGATTACGCGGTTGCATTGTTCACAGCTAAAAATCCATTACCTGATTATTTCACCAAAAAGTGCAGACACATACACTTCTTTTAACCCCAAAAATTCCAACTAAATTAGGGCTTCTTTGCACCATTTCCAAAAACCCACTTTCCAAAACCCTACTAAATATCTTCCACTAACTCCAGAAAGATCCATGGACACAATTATAAAATGCATCTTTGCAACCCAAGAACAAAGCTCACAGATTGAAATCAAACCCAAAGAAATAAAAAAAGAAGACCAAACTTGAACCATACAAACAAAAAAATACCTCCTTTATATTTCTTCAGAAATCAATTTGACCAAAAATCCATGAAAACAAGCTCAGCCCACGCAATGAAAAACTCCTCTTTATTCAACAAATAGAAGATAAAAGAAAATTATCGCCTCGGAAAGAAAAAGTACAATTATGCGGATCAACAAGTTTTAAGAATTTAGAGTTCAATGCCAGCTTTCGACAATAGGCTTGAATTTCATGGGGGGAATTGAATACAGTAGACGGCAAAGGAGACATGAGATTCCAGAAAGGAAAAAAAACACTTTGTGTAGCTCTGACCTGTTCGGAGCTCGAGAAAGTGGAAGAAAATTCCCGCGGATAAAGAAAACAAAATAAGGTTTTGCTTTCTTCCTTCGAACTCGAGCTTCTTAGTTATGTCTTCACTTCCTATTCTCTCATCATGGAATTTTTTGTTGCATTTTTCAACACATTTTCTTCCGATCTTCTCTTCCAGAAATCTTTGATGGATTTTGGGTTTGAAATCAAAGATTTCTTCAGATTACCCTCTTCGATCGATTTCCTTATGTTTCTAATTTTCCATTTCTTCTCGCTTATTATAATCAATTTCCTTTTTTCTTTTTATTTGTAAATAAATATTAGGTTAAACCACACTATTAGTAGTTGAACTTTAGGTTTATTTAGTTCTGGTCATTAAACTATAAGAAGTTTCAATTTTGTCACTAAAATTTTCAAATTACTTAACTATTCTCGATCATAGTCTTCATGTATATTGTACCAAAGGTAATATCAATCAAGCTATACTCTATTAGTCTATTTGAAACTTTTGTTTAGTTTTTTAGAATATATATTTTTCTTGTATTCACATATATAGTTTAGCATAGTGACAAAATTTAACTTCATTTGTTGAAAATCATTTACAAAGTTTAAAATTACCTGAGAGATCATTTAAAGTTTTTAAATTTTTATTTCTTTTGGGAGGTTGACCAGACCCTCACGAATCCCTCTTTAGTTCCACCACTGTCTTCCTACACATTCTTATATTCACATTTGAATATAGGTTAAACACATATATCAAACACAAAATAATTATCTACACTCCAGACATACCAAGTCCTATGATCTCTCATATGAAACAAAAGATTATATTACCGAAAAATTATAATATAAAAATGGATTTCAAAATGCAATACAGGAACATTTACTTAAGTAAACTCTTGGGTTGGGGGGATAATGCATTACTGGAACACCCAAAGAAGCCTGAAATTTGTAAAATTACCTTACCCTTTTTTTCTATGGAATTTTAGGCGCATAGACAACTTGCAAATAAAATGCTTGGCTAGCTCTTAATGTGACGCCAGTTGAAGGAGAGGCCTATTGGCAACTGCATTGCCGTCTTTTAAACTGCACAAGAGATGAACAAGGAAAAGCCAGTATTTCAGCCACTAAATAATGCTCTTCGTGGGTCGAGTTGTCTGCTACAGTAACTGGAAGGAACAGCCGAAATCTCAAGCCTGCCTTTCCACTCATCACCAGGATTCAAGGTGACGGGCTTCTCCACACAAGCAGCCGTGATGCATAGCATGTGTTTATAGTCATCATCACCAAAGTCGGCCATCGCCTTTGCTTTCTTATCCCAGGGGTTCCACACAACTGGACTCCCAAAAGTTAAAAAGACAACCACAACATGTATTAAAACTGTAATCAACACACCTAACCGATATTTACATGCTTATCAAATAACGTAAAAGGAAACATAACACTAAAAGATTAAGCCTATATTTCTCATATTTTTTTGAACAATTTCTACCTAGGGGAGGGGGAAGGGGAGATTGCTCCTACTGGGAATAGAACCCATGACCTAGGGAAAGAGATTGGATGTCAACAAGAGTCTTTAACCTATTTTTAGTCACTCTAAATAGTCTCTAGTTGTTAACTTCCTAGGTCAAGAATGGACCATGAAAAACCCATGGCACAGAAAATTAGTGTGGAACTGTATAGAGACAATGAACTCACCCGCATCCAGAAGTCCATCCTTTCTCAACGCAAAAGTTCGTTTCCTTTCATGGTCCAGGATGGCAATTTTTGTTGGTGTACCGAGGTATACTTTATCAACCTATTTTTATTAAGGAGAACAGTAATAAAACAATAAACATAAATTAGAAATAAAAAGATATGGAAAAGGATAAGCCTGCTTATGAAAATCAACACTAACTTCTGACTCGAATGTTAGTGCATCCCCTTGTTCAGTGAACCGCTCTTTATTCTTCAGGTTATCCAAGTAATCCAGTGTCTCTAGTCCTTCTACTCGCACTTCACTGAATAGAAGAGAAAAATGATTATAAAGAGCACTAATGAGTATGTCCTAGCAATTTATTATACAGAAACATCTAGAACAAAGCTTTTTGTTACATCTGTAATATAATCATGTTATCAAGAGATGAACCAAAAGGAGCTTGCTCCTAACCATGACTTAATTTTATTAACATTTCAAGATAAAGTTATCATCAGTTGCAACAGTATCTAGAACATCTATTTGAAATCGTAAAGCACATATATTTAGCTACAATTTAGAAGACTGTAGCATGCATGATTACAGATCATATGTGTAAGTAAACTACTCGTGTTCAGTGACTAAGTCAAGTCCATAACTTTGATCTCATATTTATACTCCTGCCCTTGACAGTCCTAGATTGTCCCAAAGAACTATAGGTAATTTCATCAAGGATGTTCACCAGAGATTGCATCTCACATTGCTTTCAAGACTTAAGAAAACGGTAGCCATCATTGTTGACTAAAAAAAAGGCTGCAACAAATTCAAAATGCAGAATAGGATATTTGAATGCAGAGGTTCTCATAACTGAAAACCACAAGATGGAAAGATAAAATATTAAACCTGATATCAGTGACAGAAAAATAGGTGTGATAGGCAAATGTAAATGAGAACGACTTTCCATCAGTATTGCTATTTCGAATGCGGGATGTCAACATCAAATCACCAGCAGGTCCCAAAGCTACCCTTATTCGACACTCATACCTGCACAATATTGTGTATCCCTTAATCCAAACAGCGGAACTTCAGTATCAATATCACAAGCATAAGTAATGGCTTAAGCGTAGAAATGAAATCAGTTAATCAATAAACCTACATATAGACCAGTACTAGAGCCCATTAAGATTGACTTCAAAACTACATGTTAGCTCCAAAACAACAGACAACCAAATCCCATAAATAAGAATGTTTTACGGGGAAAAGGAATTTTAAAGAGAAATATAAAGCATTACAATCTGATACAGACAACAGTTATTCCATGCTACTAACAGTTTTGCTTAAAGTGCCAATTTAAGAACATAGTTAAATAAATCAAACATCATATTGAGTAATGCACCTGTGAGGCCAGATCTTCACATCTTCTTCAGAGTGCCTGAGGATTAAGTCAATGTAGGCCCTGTGAGAAATATTTGATGGAAATGGCGGGGGATCAGGATCAACAATCCATATTCGATTCCTTGCAAATCCATGTTGCTCAAGAGAACCAATAGTCCCGAACTGCAGACCGCAAAAACTTGAGTTGGAAAAAGTATAAATAGAAATTTCAAAACTCAAAGAAAAAAGAAAAAGCACATACTTGAGGAAAACAGATCTGTATACCTCCACGAATAGCATTGGGAGGCTTAAAATTAGCCTGCAGAAAGCACACAATATTCATTGAAAAGGCAATCATATTGCAAGTTCTCTTCCATTTAGAAAAATCAAAACCATGGATCATTTCAACTAGAAATTTTTTGTACTTCAATAAAAATAAGAAACCTAGTCTGTATTAAAAGGTAAGAAAAACTGACAGTTGTTTTGACACTTCCCTCCTGAAACTATCTAACAAGTCATATTTGCAGAAGTTCTTTTCGAGCACTAGCCTCCTTATCAAGAAGTACCATTAAGGCTTAATCAAACACCTAACAAAAAACTATAACTTGCAGGTAGGTAATGGACACACTGCAAAATTATGGGACCCTAATAGCATATTGTTGTCTGAGTGGGATAATGGTAGAGGACTAGAAGTCATGCTGTGAACTATTGCATGCACATTCTTAGACTATCACTGCAGAATGTAATTAATAAAATGTGAAATGGTAACTTTAGTTCTTTTAAATCTGTAAGCTAAACAGCTTCTTACAGTAATAATTCTAAAACAATACCTTACTACTAAGGAAAAGCAACTGTTCCCTGAATTCATTCTTCCATGAAGTGACTTGGCCTCCATTCAGATACACCTGTTTGAGAAAAAATGAAGACAAAATTTGTGTTTGTCTAAGAGGTATATTAAGTTCTTTTGGAAGACTACCTAAGTAGCAATCACGACTTTCTGAGTTGATAAGATAGGATTTCAAGAAACACGAATTCCACTTTTAAGCATGATTAATATAAGGGGAAAAAATCAACAAATTGAAGATATTAAAAAAAGAATTAATTTTCAGACTAATAATTATCACTGGCAAGAGAGAGTGTGATAAAGATTCCCTTGGTCTCAAGAATACAGAAACGGTTTATTATCTATACTACACTGAAGGAAATCAAAACTTCTCACGTGAATCCAATTGATCATCGTGTGTCCATTTAACTACATATGTTAACTTATTAAATCAACATCAACTTCATTATCTATCATCCAATGGGATGTGGTAAGCATATTAACTCACTTTTGGACGTTTTACGTATAGGTGTATAGAAATGGTCATGATGTGCTTAAAACGACACCTCAAATTTTGTTTCACAGTAATCTTCCGATTCACACAATTTACCTCTTCCTCTCTTGATATCCACTCATGCCTTGTTACAAAACACACTCGGTGCCATTCACGACTACGAAAAAAGAACAAATTCTTCTTAATTTAAATTCAATGCAAATGCAACGCATCATGTGGAGATTTATTAAGTAAAATCCGACGGTTACAAGATTAAAATCATCAGAGTTCCGTTATACATATACAACTAAAAATCACAAGATCTAAATCGGTAAATGCAACAACCAATTGAATAATTCACGCAGAAGCTCCAGAAAACGGTAAATTTCAAAATGCAGCTAACGTTTTTACACATATTTGAAGAATCCGAACAAATACAACAACAACAAAAAACTCCGTTTCCGAAATCAGAGACAAGAAAGATCATATAGAGAAACGTAAACAAAAGATCGGAGGGAAGAAAGAGAGAATGAGAGGGAAAAACCTCAGCAGAGCAACCGCGAATCTCCCTTAAGATGACCTTGTCGAGGCCGTTAACGCCTTTACAGAGCTCGACATGCACATTCTCTGACGTCATCTAATGAGTTCTTCAAATTCTCTCCTGATATTGAATCGTTCTCTGGGAAGAGAACGAAAACATAAAATGGGGAGACGGGAAAAAGAGAGTGAGAATTGGTGGAGTATTTTGGAGGATGTTCGGAGGGGTCTTAATTAAGGAAGTATCAGATATTTATATCATTTTTGTTTTTCTAATCTAGTCTGGTCTAGTATTAAATAATAAAGTTTTATTTTTATTTTTATTAATTTTAATGCTTAATTATCCATAAGTTCTTTTAACTTTTTGGTAAGTTTCTTTTATTTCAGTTTTCATTAGCTGGAAGGTAACGATCGCAAGAATAATAACGTGTGTTTATACTTTCTTTGCATCCTTTTAAAGAGGCACGTCATCTCGATTGCTGGGAAAAATCACGTGAATTATATCGTATAACAAATGGTTGTTATGAATATCTTTATTTATGGAGGATATTTATACATTAAATGAGATTTTAATGTACTTTATTATTAGAGTTTAATATTCATTGAAATTAGAATTTTTATTTTATACCTATAAATATAGAGTTTGGAGAAAACATTGTATATAACTTTACTTTGAGAATATAATACAAGTTTCTCTCTTTATCTCTTATCTTGTTCTTGTTTATCTATTTTGTTTTTGTTCTTTACTTTATTCACAACACGTTATCAACACAATCTCCCTCAATAACCGTGGTTCTTGTCGGTAATTCTCGAAACAGATTTCAACAAGATATTGATGATTACATCTACTATATATTCAACTTAGATTGGAAATTCTGGTATGTTTTGTTTATTTGTATATCGATATAAAGATTGATTAACCACTCTTATATTGAGGTCAGTGTATTTAATATATTGTTCGATTATTATTTCGTTCTAATATTTTGAATATTTGACCAATCTCCCTTAATTATCTGTCACTTTCTCTAGAATTTATTTTTCTCTCATATTGATTTTTCTCTCGTAGTAGCAACGTTTATAAATAATATAGACTTCGCCATGTTCGAGTTCGCAATAGTAATGCAAAGGAAACAATAAATTTTTGAGTATTTTACTAGAAGAAAAAAAATGAAATTTTGGTTCTTACATTGCAAAGGGTTGTGCGACATTATAGGGATAAGGCTTCTCTTGCTCTCAACTCTGGACCAATACTTCTCGAAGTAGAAGGCTTTAATTATGGGGTAAGAAAATTATGCCATATACTTATTAATAAATCCTTATAATTAAAGATCAATATTTATTTATGTTATTTTATTGATTAAAGTTGGTATTTTTAACCATATTTTAAGTTTTACATTATATCTTTAAATGGCTTAGAAAGAGATATGACATAAAGAGATTATGAGGAGCTGTCTTGGTAATTTATATCTCCATTGTCCTCGAGAGGAAAAATAAATATCGGTAAACTATATTTTTATTTTTATTATTTAAATTGTGATTTTAAAGTGCAATAAATTATGGTGATTTATGATCTACAAGAATACTGTTATAAATTATGGTGATTTATGTTCTCTATTATGTTGGTTTAATCCAAGTATATTGGTTAGACATCTCGCTCTGCGAGGCTATTGGTCTTAAAAAGGTTTCTAAAGGACCTTGTGAACTAGTTTAACAATGTCGCATACGAGGATTAAATCTTTGGAATAATCTGCTCAAAATAAGGCCAGAACCATTATACTTCTTCGCCGTCACCTCCACGAGGGTTTGAAATCTAAAGATTCTCTTATTCTTTGGAATAATATAAAGAAACGTTATGACCATCAGAAAGATGTTATTCTACCTAAAGCTCAATATAGTTGGTTGCATCAGATATTGCAAGATTTTAAATCAGTAAACGAGTATAACTCCGTTATGTTTCGAATTACTTCACTATTGAAGTTATGTGGTCAAAATATTACCGATGAAGATATGTTAGTAAAAAAACATACTCCACTTTTCATGCAAATAATGTTGTCCTCGGACACAATATCGTGAAAAATGTTTTAAAGACCCACTGGCTCTACTCCATTCCCTAAAGTGAATGTGAGATTTTATAATAAAAAAATAAATGCCATATTAGTAGTTGTGGTCATGGTCGGGCTATGGACATAGACATTATGGTCATTTTGAGAATAATTATACCCACCACAAGTGGAACAATAAATATGACAATAGTGCAAAATATCATTCCAAGAAAGAGGAATCTATGTGTCATAGATGTGACAACTTAAATCATTGATTTTGTATTTGCCGAACCTTTATCTACAATCATGAATGATAATGGAAAGAAAATATAAATGAATTTTGTTTATGGCGAAAATAATTATGGCATTTTTTGTCTAACTCAACTAGATATATTGATTTCCTCATAACCATTGAAGGGAATAATTCGCCATTTATTTTATTTCCCTTATAACCTCTAAAGAGAATAATCGATCATTTATTTATTTTGTTTTATGTTAATTTTTTTATTTATTATTTATTTATGTTAATTTACTTTATGTTAATTTGTTTTACATATTATTTATTTACGTTTTATGTTAATTTATCTTTTGAAGAATATGATTACTTTCGGGAATAAAATATGTAATGAATTGTGACAATTTATGCTTAGCAGACAATGCAAGTACTCATGCTATACTTAAGCATAAGAACTATTTTTCCATTTAAATGCAAGGGTGAAAATGTGAGTGTTATATCTCAAAGTACTAAAGTACTAAAATATCAATGCTCTAAAAAAGTAATAAGTTCTTGTGACATTATCTTTGATAGATAATTGATTTGATATGTGCTATATTTAATATTTTCATTTCCTAAAGTGAATGGTACAAAGTACATATTTTTCATTCTCCGAAGTGAATGGAACAAAACACATATTGAAAGGTGCATAATTATATATCTATATATTCTCATTTAAAATGCAAGGGAATAATGCGAGTATTATATCTGGAAGTATTAATATTATAGAAGGCTACAGAAGAGCAAATATGTTATTGACAAATGAAACTCTATTCCATATTCACAATGTGTTATACTCGCCAAAATCGCAAAGAAACTTATTGAATTTTAAAGATTTTCAAGAAATGAATATCATATTGTGACTATTAGTCAATGAGATGCTGACTATCTCCATATTACAAGTATGAACCAAGGCAATAAGAAAATCTTGACAAAATTACATGCACTGTCATCCAGATTGTGCTACACAAGAATTAGTACAAATTGAAGCTCATGCTATTGTAAACCAAAAGTTTACTGATAACTTTATTATTTGGCATGGCCGGTTAGGCCATCCCAGTTCAATTATGATGCAAAAAGCTATTGATACTTCATGTGGTTATTCATTAAAGAACTGATAGATTATTCAAAGTAATGTTTTTCTTGTGATGCTTGCTCTCAAGGCAAATTGATTATTCAACCATCAGTAGTTAAGATAGATTATGAATCTATTAATTTTCTGGAACGAATACATGGTGATATATGTGGGCCCATACACCCTTCTTATAGATCATCTAGATATTTTACGATTTTAATCAATGCATTGACTAGATGGTCATCTGTATCTTTGTTATCAACCCGTAACTTGGCGTTTGCAAGGTTACTTGCTCAGTTGATAAAATTGCGAACACATTTTTCAGATTACCCTATAAAGACAATCACTCTTAATAATGTTGGTGACATGTCATTTTACATGCAACATTACTAATTTGCATCAAACCAACAAATTATCACAAGTTCTCTCCATTACAAATGGTTTTTGGTCAGGAACCAAATATTTCTCATCTTAGAATGTTTTTTTTTGGTGTGCATTATATATTCTAATTGCTCCACCACAACGTGCAAAGATGGATCCTCAAAAGAGGTTGGGTACATATTTCAAATTTGAATTCCCTTCAATAATTAAATATCTCGAGCTTCATATGGGGAATTTATTTACAATTCGATTTACTGACTGTCATTTTAATGAGTTAGTTTTCTCAAGATTAGAGGAGAAAATATATAGTTGGGAAAAGAAATAAGTTGGAATAAATTATCATTGTCTTATTTTGATCCATATACTCAACAATGTCAATGTGAATTGGAAGTTCAAAAGATAATTCATGTACAAAACTTATCAAATCAATTGCTAGATTATTTTGCTGACCCTAAAAGAGTGACTAAGTCACATATACCAGCTATGAATGTTCCGATTAAATTTGATGTCCCGGAATGACAAACTCTAGTTGCTAATGAGTCTAACTTACGCCTATAGTGTGGTAGACAAGTAGGTTCCAAAGATAAAAATCCTCGAAAAAGAAAAAGAGCTATATTTTATGATGGTCTGATCAAGGAATCAACAAATTATGAAAATCTATAGAAGAGATTAAAATGTCTCCAACAGAGACATTATACATGACTCAAGTACCTGATACGAGATCTCAATGAATTATGCCATGTTTGGTAATAAGTGAAACCAAAATCAAATCGACGTCGATAATACATTTGCATGCAATATAACACTAGAGATTTTAGATGGTAATGTGGATCATTAACCATTGTCAATTGGACAATTTAAACAAAGAGATGATTGGCCAAAATAGAAAGAGGCAATTGAGGCGAAACTAAAATCTCTTTCGAAAGGAGAAGTACTCGAGCCTATAGTTCATACACCGAAAGATGTAAAGCCCGTGGATATAAAGGAGTCTTTGTGAGAAAGAGAAATGAAAAAGGGAAAATTGTGAGATATAAAACTCATTTGATTGCACAAGGATTCTCACAACGACCTAGAATTGATTATGAGGAAACATACTCCTCGGTGGTGGATGCAAAAGATTTTTATTAGTCTGGAAATAAAAGACTTAGTTTCTGCCTAATGGATGTCGTTACATCCTATTTGTATGAGTCTCTTAATAATAATATTTACATGAAACTTCCGGAAGGATTTAGACCGCAGAAGCGATTAATTCAAGTTCTTGAGAATATTATTCAATCAAATTGAACTTATCTATTTATAGATTAAACAAATTAAGCGCATGTTGTATAATTGCCTCAACGAATACTTATTAGCAGAAGGCTATAAGAATGATTCAATTTCTCTGAGCATTTTTATTAAGAGGTTTAGCTCTGGATTTTCATTGTTGTTGTTGTGTATGTTGATGATTTGAATATCGTTGACACTCATGAAGAGATCTCATTAACAATGGAATCCTTGTGCATCAATCGACATACACAGAAAAATGTTTAAAGAGACTTTACATGCATAACACACATTCATTGATCACCCTTACGGTTGCTAGGTCTGTTAATGTAAACAAAGATCCATTTTGCCCTCGAAAAAAGGGTGATGATATTCTTGGTTCAAAAGCATCATATATATATTAATTGATTTGGAAGCATCATCTCTTAGTTGGTCCAAAAATATTATCTAAGTGCTCCGAGATCATTACCTTTAGATCTTTCAAAACTCGACGCCTTTCCAGATCATGTAAATAATTGCTATGCACGAGGCAAATCCGAAATATGTGTTTGGCTAAATATATCCAGAAGATATGTAAATTTTTTTCACAAGATAAGATGCAAGTTATCTTGTGTAGAGATAATACAAAATTTATATATCAAGGTGGATACATCAAATGTGGTAAAACGAAACATATTTCTTCAAAGTTCCGTCCCTCATGATTTTCAGAAGAATAGAATCCGATGAATCCTTTCAAGCAGTAATTTGAAAGATATATTCACCAGTGCATAGTCTACTTCAACATTTGAAGATTATATTCAAGATTGAATTATGAAGATTCAAAGATCTTATGTGATATTTTCATGAAAGGCAGTAAATACGCGTTGCACTCTTTTTTCCTTAACCGAGGTTTTGTCCCAATGGGTTTTCCTGGTAAGGTTTTTAATGAGGCAACATGTTATGCGTATCAAAGATGTGTGTACTCTTTTTCCTTCACTAAGAATTTTTTTTCCCACATGGTTTTTATCTTAGTAAGGTTTTAACGAGGCACATTATCTTCATGGATATCCAAGAGGGACTGTTATGAATATCTTTATTTATGGTGGATATCCATATATTAAATGAGACTTTAATGTACTTTATTATTAGGGCTTAATACCCATTGAAATTAGAGTTTTTATCTTATGCCTATAAATATAGAGTTTGGAGAAATCATTGTATACAATCTTACTTTGAGAATATAATACAAGTCTCTCTCTTTGTCTCTCATCTTGTTCTTATTCATCTATTTTTTTCTTGGTCTTTACTTTATTCACAAAACGGTAAATTTTTTATACAAATCGTGTAAACAATTCTGAATATTTACACTCTAAAATTTAAAATTTAAAATTTTAACTTTAAATCATAAAAAATTAAACCCTAAACTATAAGTGTTACACTCTAAATTTTAAATATTAACCTTAAATTTTAAACCATAAAAACTAATGTCATAAACTTTTAACCCTAAATTAAACCCCTAAAATAAAAAGTTCGGTGTAAACTATATAAAAATCATAAAAAAATATACATAACAATATTTTATTTTATATCTTAGCTTTAAAAAATAATGTAATCCTCATCTCAATCCCTCAAAAAATATAATCGTTATTTTTAATAAAATAACTAACTAAAAAAATTCTATTAAAAAAACTAACTAAAAAATTTACCCACGGTTTGATATAAGGGTAAAACTTTGATATACGGTCTATGTAAAAATTTTACACAAGCCTATATTTTTGCCTTACAAAATACAAATCTTAAATTCTTAACCCTAACCCTAACACCCTACACCTTAATATCTAAACACTAACCTTAAATTCTAAATCCTAACATTTAAACCCTAAACTACAATCCTAACCCCTAAAATTAAAAAGACAGTGTAAACTTTGATACACGGTCTGTGTAAAAATATAATCGTTATTTTTAATAAAATAACTAACTAAAAAATTCTATTAAAAAAACTAACTAAAAAATTTACCCAGGGTTTTATATAAGGGTAAAACTTTGATACACGGTCTGTATAAAATTTTTACACAAGCCTATATTTTTGCCTTACAAAATACAAATCTTAAATTCTTAACCCTAACACCTTAAACCCTAACCCTAACACCCTACACCCTAATAACTAAACACTAACCTTAAATTATAAACCCTAAACACTAACATTTAAACCCTAAACTACAATCCTAACCCCTGAAATTAAAAAGACCGTGTAAATTTTAGTTTACACGGTCTGTGTATTGAAATTTTTCCCTTGATATAATATCTATTATTCGGATACATTTCTATCACTAAATCAAAAAATTTACCCAAGATTTAAAATATGCTTGATCTCATATATTCATGTGTATTGTATCAGTGACATATCAGCCGAATTAAAAGTATACAATTAAAAATTATACGTATCATTATTTGTATTATCAACTAAATTATTAATGAAATGATTAAAAAAATTGATATTAAATTATCATATTAATATTAATGTCAAGTTCAACCCATTAGCTTTAAAATACATAAATAAATACTATGGTATTTAGATTTTAACTCAATAGCGTAAGAAGTCCTCAAATTTGTAAAAAAAATATTAATTAGGCCCCTACATTTTTCCATTCAATTAAGTTATCACACGAATCAATTGAATTATTTGACCAACAATGATCGTTGAATCTAATAAAAAATTTTGAATCAATCAATACAACGCATTATGTCACAATCACTTACTATTTTCTGAATTTTTTATTTACAAAATTTCTTAAAATTCCTAAAGTTTCTAAAAAAACTTCTAAAACTTATAAAATAATATATATATATATATATGCGCGCGCGTAAATGTCACAAGATAGAATTGTATTGTATAATGTGATAATAATGTTTAAAGAAAAAAACCTATACTAACGGGGGTTGGTCCAAGTGGTAAGCAGCTTGGTATCGTTTAAGCAAGTCTCGAGTTCAAGTCTTTGTGCATGCAGAAAATCCCTGCTGGAAGACTCACCCACCAAAACTAAGTGTACGACTCGAGTCAGTTCAAATTAATCAAGACAAAGCTTTAAAAACTGAAATGACAACCAATAAAAAAAGGAAAACAAAATACTATAAAAATTGGCCAAAATACTTTATTGATTAAATTTAGCGGTTTAAAGACTTAATTTCGTGTAAATTTTTTAAAGATTTAATTATTTTTTTTAATAATTCAATTACTTTTTACACCTTTAATCCTTAATTTTTTTTTCTCAAGCCCTTGTCCAACCATACATATTGGACATCATGGGCATGAAGAGCCATTTTACTTAGCAGCTAACACCATGACAGATACTCCATCAGAACCATAAATTAGTAACATATTGTAGCGATAATGCTCTATCATCGTAAGCGACTTCTTCGATAATAATGTTTTATCACACGATCACCTAAAGAAATATATTTTAATCTGTTGACCACTTATTAGATGTCACGCTTTACAAGATTTCACCACATGTATCATATTTGATTCATGAGAAAATCAAAAATCATTTTTGTGTCATGCTGATGTTAAAATTATTACTCTTTATTATTGGTATTTTTTTATACATTTAAACCACCAACAAATTCACTTTATTATTTTTATCACTGTCAGTTTGGATGTCTACATTCGACATTCGTTTTTATACTTTCTAATATTGTCATGGTTGAATTTAAATTTATCCTTTAAAAATATAATGTATCTTACCATTATATACAATAAAGTTGAATATAATATTATTACATATATATACATGTATAACTCAAAATCAATCGAATGCCATTTACCATTACACATAACAAAATTAAATATATTATTTACATATACATATTAAACTCAAAATCAATCAAATGTCATTTACCATTACACACAATAAAATTAAATATATTATTTACATATACATATTGAACTCAAAATCAATCAAAAGTCTTTTTTTTGTGTATTATATACAACTTTTCTAATTTAAAAGTTAAAGTTATATTTAGTAAGGTAAATCACTCAAATAGTTTCATGACTGTAAAATATTTTTTTTGTTCGCAACTATGAAAATTATAAAATATCACTACTATACTTTTTTATCAAAAATGTTATGAAAGATGACATAGTAATTAATGAAATTGACATAATTATAAATTTAACACTCAACACTTATATTTTTTTAATTTAATTCTAATTTAAAAAATAACATTTAATATTATAATATTTTATCGATCTAATCCATGTTACCCCATTTTTTATCTCAGATCATATTCACTCTTAGTTGAATTGAAAAAAGTTTGAATATGTTTACTTAGTCGACTTTTTTATTCTTTTAGTTATATGATACCTTTATGTCACTTTCATTAATTTTGAAATAGATATTATTTTCATTGATTATGGCTAAAGGTCGGAATGCGTCGATGTTAATTGAGTCAGAAAGGTGGAATTGTTCATGGTTTTGTGAGACAAGAACAATGTTGGGAGTTTTGCATGCGGATGTGGTTTGGTGCCCTCCACTAGAGATACGCTTAAATTTAATGTTGATGACTCCGCGTGTGGTAAGCCGAGCCTCGCAGGTTGTGGAAGGGTACTTTGTGATACAAATGGCTGCATTTGGACGTTTTCTCTGGTCCGTTTGGTGTACATGATAGACTCTAATGAAACGAAATTGCTGACTATGTTAATGTGATCTAAATGGTATAACAAGTGATAAATATCAACTGGAAAGTAATATATAACGATGCAGATAGTGAAAACCGAAAACTAAATTCCTTTGTATTTGTTTTTGAGGGGGGCTGGTCTTTTTGAGTGTAACGGCAATGGTGCAGGAATTGAAGGGGCAATGCTGCCAGCCTGCCATGGAGATTTTGCAAGGAATAACTAGAAAATTAGTAAATGGACAGCAAGATTCGTTCGAGAACTGGGCATGCAGAGCCCACTAGACTTATATTCATGCCCGATAACAACTCCGATACGTCCACTGGAATTTTATCACTTTGATGTTTGAAATCTGCAAAATAATAACTCCACTTTGTTCTTTATCCCAGAGTGATACTTGTCAATCAAAAATATCATGTCGGACATCTAATATTATTTAAAATTCCATGCATTAATATATATTGTATGAATTGTTTAAAATTCAATTATGTATTTGTTGATCGTGTTGGACAAAAGACGGTTAAAATCAAAATAAATGTGAAAATAATTAAAGTAACAAGATTACAGTAATTAGAAAATTGAAATAAACTGAAAACACATATTCGAAATAACCAAATTCAGTTGCTGAGGCCTGCTAGGAACGCAATTTCCTTAAGACAGATTCGACCGCTCTTCGGTGGTAGAGGTCGTCGGTCTCCCAGGATACAATAGCGGATGATAATCTTCAGCAGCACCACTGAGAAATCATGAACGTACTGGAGCCTTCGACTATCACCAGAAAAACTATGCAAGTTTAGGAGAGAAAATGTTTTTGAATCATATGTTAAAACCTGAAAAATACACATGTATTTATAGGAGAAAATTAGGTTAAACATGAGAAATATTATTCTGATTTTCCCCTTAATCGAATAATTGAGTGGGCTGCAAGCAAAATTCAAATATATATCCCTTAATTTTCAGGATAATCTGCTACTCAAAAGGAAAAAATTAATTCGAACGTGGTAAAATATCCACAGGTCCACGTAGGGCCCGACCGGTCCAAACATTCACGTTGCCCACATCGTGCGGGTGCACCCCAACCCAAATGGGATTGGATTCGCACTCCTACTGCGCGCAAGGCACAGTTTCCTTTCAAGTCATTCAATGACCACAAGTAGGGTAAGTGTACATAAACGCTTCCCAATCCATTTATCCCATCCATGTGGAATATGAGGGTTCCATTTCCTTTTCTAATTCCCAACCTTCTTACTTTGACCATCAATTTCTCATTCATTGCTCAACCATTTTGAGCATATGAGATATCGTTGTAAAGGTTCCACGGAGTAGAATAAGATCCAATCGAATCCTTATTCGAATATCCACCTTTACTCATTCGGAATATGGCTCGAAGTTACCATGTTCTCACGTTTTTCCAACAATCCCCCACATGAATGAAATTGATGCATTTTATCAAAACCATTTTGACTCGATGTGGCGATAGTTTCTACAATTGATAATTGCATAGGATAAGTAGGTGTCCACCCTTGAACCTTCCCTTGTGAAAGCATATTTACTTTACTGGCTGCCCAATAGATGTGATTTTCTTGAACTGTTCTGCAGTTTGTGTAAACGATGATGTACTCCACACAACTACATTTCTGGTACGAGTTTAGTTCTCATGGTTATGTCCATATGGTCGTGGACATCGCCTGGTTCTGCGAGAGTTTGAGAGAACTATGCCCCAACAGTCTCTTTGAAGCGGCTCCACTTCACTCTTACATAGGTGACTTATGTTGCTCAGCTTCACTGACGCACACAATGGTCATTAAAAGCATTGCTTAGCTTGTTCCGTTTTTAGTCACTGTTTACATCATAGGAATGGACTTGGGATAGTACCCCCCCCCACAGTGACCGCACAAGGTCTATGTGATTAGGTTGTCCCTTTGAACCTAGATCTTGGGATCTCCAGTCAACTAGGTAGGGTTTTCCTTCTCATAGCGCCTTAAATTTCCATGGGCTTTAGTCTCATTCCTTTCGATGTTTTCTCAACTTGATCTTGGTTTAACTCTTTGGTTAGCGGATCTGCAACGTTATCCTTTAATTTGACATAATCAACAGAGATAACCCCATTTGAGATCAGTTGTCAACGGTGTTATGTCGGCGAGGCATATGTCTCGACTTACCGTTGTACATATAATTTTGTGCCCTAGCAATCGTTACTTGGTTATCGCAGTATATGCACACTATGGGCACATGTTTTGGCCATTTAGGAATATCCTCAAGAAATTGCCTAAGCTATTCGGCTTCTTCTCCGAATTTATCCAGAGCAACAAACTCAGATTCCATCGTGGATCTGGTTATGATAGTTTGTCTTGAGGATTTCCACGACACGGCTCCTCCTCCCAAAGTGAATACATATCCACTTGTGCCTTTGGTATCTTGAATATCATATACCCAACTGGCATCAGAGTATCATTCCAACACAGCAGGATCTCTGGAATAATGCAATCCGTAGTCTTGAGTATATTTGAGATATCTCAGTATCCTCACAATTGTTTTCCAGTGGTTTTCACTTGGATTGCTTGTAAATCTGCTTAAACTGCTCACAGTAAAAGCAATATTCGGTCTACTGCAGCTCATGAGGTACATAAGACTGCCTATGACCCTTGCATATTCCACTTGGTCAACACTTTGGCATTTGTTTTTGGACAAATGTTGGCATGTGTCTATTGGAGTTTTGGCTATGCCATAATCATCCTTGCCAAATTTCTTAAGAATTTGTCCACATAGTGTGACCGAGTCAATATAAGACCTTCAAATAACCGTTTTATTTGGATGCCCAAAATCAATTATTTCATTCTCATATTTTTCATGTCAAATCTTGAATTTAACATGTCATTGGTACGTTTACCATTTCATTGTCACATATAACAATGAGTGTGCCATAGGATCATATGTCCTAATGCACACATTTGTCACACTATGTCATCATGACAATGTTTTTGTTTCAACCTTTTGTTGAACGTTTGGACTATTTTCCATTGATAGTCTCCAAGGTTCGTTCCATTGAACTTGGACTAACTTCCCTAAATATTTAGGAAATATTTTTCAAAGAATGAGACATTCTTTGTTTTCATTATCACATTCTTGTGAATCTATTTTTATACAAGAATTTGATATTCGTTACATAATCAATAAAAATATAGTCTATTTATTTTCATTTACTTCGGTAATGAGAATATTACCTTTGCAAGACACCCTCACATTTTATGTAGTTTTAGAAAGGTTTCTATTTCATTCCATAACTCATATGATGTCTTGTCTCTTTCATTTTGAGATACCTTATTAAGGTAATTGATAGAACAACTTCCCCAAATATGTTAGGCACATTTTGAAGTTTCAATTTTTATCTTCAAAATCATTGTACCCTTGATGATGCAACATTACTCACAAAGAGTTTCTCCCAAATTAATCGATTTATTAATTTTGAGTTTTAACATCCTACTTATAGAGAATAATTTCTCTATAGCATCTTTGCTTTTAAGCAAAACACTAGTTTGTTCTATCATGAAGGTAACAAATTTCCTTCAAACAATTGTTCGACATATCAATTGTTATGACCAAATTTGTCACAACATCGTTTGAACGTCTGTAGTCCGAGGACTTGTTCCCTATCTTATGGCATTTGAAGCATTTCCCATTTAGCTTCTTGAAGATACCGCATATGAATTATATTCTTGAATTCATTCCAAGTATGAGTGATTAATTAAAATCACAACAATTTGAAATCTTTCATTTATGGTCCAACGACCCTCACAATTCTTTAGCCATTTTTTAAATATTGTACACTTCATAACATGCATCAGAATAGGCTTTAAGAATTTAATTTTAATAAAAATAAATCCACCGATTTCTCTCCAAAAATTGAATCATTCTAGATTCCCACGAATATAACCTCAATGGTTTATTTTCTTTTATATGTTAGAATCAATACATGATTTCTAACATATAAATAAATTCAATGATTTATTTCATTTGTTATATCTTATGTTCAACGTTGGGATTAGTAGCACTAAAACCCAAAACAGAGATATCAAGGCAACCCGATCAAAAGGAAATAATCCTTTGATTTTAATTTCGTTGATCCTTGTTTGGAATATCACGTAAACCCGTTAAAACGATGAGGATTAAATCCTCAAATAATAATTATCTCATGGTTATCCTACACTTTTTCACAAATAATAATTTACGAGATCTTTGTTTCCAAAACAAATCACGAAATTTTCCGTGGTTATCCTACACTTTTTCACAAATAATAATTATCTCAATAATTATTATTTCCCAAGAAAATTGCCTTTAACCATAATTATAATATTATTACGAAAATAATATCATAATTTATGGTATTATCATAATTTTTCCTTTTTCGTGATTCATCTCCCATTGAGGGTCATTTTTTTTGGCAACAAAGCCCTTTCTTTTCTTTGTTCTTAGAACAAGAAAGAAACAAATCCAGAATCAATAATGATTCCAATAAACTAAAACTCAATTTCGTTTATTTTTTATTTTATTTTCCACAAAATTCGTAACCTCAATTACTCTCAACGACAATTTTTGTAGCACAGATTTGTCCCGTTTATTTCTAAGATCTAAACAAACTCGTTAAAACGGCAGGATAACTCCTGAAACCAATTTATTTGCTTAACTCGCACACTTATCTCGAATCGCCTTTTGAAAATATAGAATATGTCTAAAGATTGTTGGACAAAAGACGGTTAAATTCAAAATAAATGTGAAAATAATTAAAGTAACAAGATTACAGTAATTAGAAAATTGAAATAAAGTGAAAACACAGATTCGAAATAACCAAATTTAGTTGCTGAAGCCTGCTAGGAACGCAGTTTCTTTACCACCGATTCGACCGCTCTTCAGTGGTAGAGGTCGTCGGTCTCCTAGGATACAACGGATGATAATCTTCAGCAGCACTACTAAGAAATCACGAACGTACTGGAGCCTTCGACTATCACCAGAAAAACTATGCAAGTTTGGGAGAGAAAGCGTTTTTGAATTATATGTTAAAACCTGAAAAATACTCATATATTTATAAGAGAAAATCATGCTAAACATGAGAAACATTATTCTGATTTTGCCCATAATCGGATGATTGAGTGGGTTGCAAGTAAAATTCGAATGTATATCCCTTAATTTTTAGGATAATCTGCTATTCAAAAGGAAAAAAAATAAATCAAACGTGGTAAAATATCCACATGTCCACGTAAGGCCCAACTAGTTTAGACATTCACATTGCCCACATCGTGGGAGTGCGCCCTAACCCGAATGAGATTGGATTCGCACCCCCTGCATGCAAGACATAGTTTCCTTTCAAATCATTCAATGACCACAAGTAGGGTAACTGTATATAAACACTTCTCAATCCATTTATCCCGTCCATGTGGGATATGGGGGTTCCATTTCCTTTTCTAATTCCCAACCTCCTTACTTGACCATCAATTTCTCATTCATTACTCAACCATTTGAGCATATGAGATGCCGTTGTAAAGGTCTCACGGAGTAGAATAAGATCCAATCGAGTCCTTATTCGAATCTCCACCTTTATTCATTCGAAATATGGCTCAAAATTACCATGTTCTCACGTTTTTCTAACAAATCACATTTTGTGTACAACGCTCTTAGACAGAGAAGCAAGGTGGCTCGGATGGTGGTAGAAAAAGAGACTTATAGTGGAGATGAGGAGAGCTTAGCTCGGCTCTTGGTGGAGGTTCTTAGCCCAGGCAAGGGTTATGGGAGCTTGGCTTTATTTTGGGGTGTATGGCTCTTTATAAGGGATTGGATGAAGCGAGGGCACCTGTCAATCGAGGAGGACAAGTGTCTTAGTGAATTTTCGTGACTAGGTGTTGGTGTAAATCACGTGACGATGCACGTGATCTGGGGTAATGTTCGCATGTCGAGTTCGCAAAGAGTCATGATTGGTTGTTCACACGGTCATAGCCTGCTAGTACGTTCGCAGGTGGTCTGTTGATTACGTGTTAACGTGGTTATAGTTCACTGGTACTAACAGTATTGTATGTTAATTGTTATACCACATATATTTTGTTGTATAATAATAGCCGGTTCTTGCCACCTACAGTTCATGGTAAGTAAATTTTTTTGTTGAAGTATTGCTATGACTTCACCTCAAAAAATAAGCGGAAAAAGTGTTTACTGTTAATACTAAACCGAGCATGATTAGAGAAGAATCTTTGCAAGTGGAGAGGAGGAAGCATAACTGTAATTATAATGTTAAACTTCTCTAAAGTCTAAAGTAACATCCAACCAAGGAGAATCAGAATGTAGTGATTTGGCAAACAAAGGCTCATTCACGAGTACTTATCTCAGCATCACCACACCTTTCTCCATCGGGTTGAAAAAGGTTGGCCGTGGAGGCTTCAACGTTAAGCTGCATACAGTTAGCAAACACGTTAAGAAATTCCCTACCCCTCTCTTCCACTCTGTCCTGACAGAATCTGAACCCTCTGTTCATTTTAAGAGCCCAAAAAATCACCTTATAAATACATTCGATCTCCTCTATACAAACAGAAATCAGTGGGAAAGGTTGAAAGCAAAGATGGGTTTGGTTGTAGTCATCTCTCTGCCACTGCTTCTCTTATGCATATTACTTGTTTTAGGATTTTACTTCTACAGAAGAGCTAAAGCGAGACAAGTTAACAACCTTCAGATTTATGGCGCACCAGCTCCGCCGCCCGGTGCAGCTCCTCTTCCTCCTCCTCCACACAGCAAGCCTTACAACTTGGCAGGTGTTTGATAGGGTCCAAGAATGGATTTTATATCTGGGATACTTTAAGAATAATTTCCACTTCCTCTTTTTTTACTGTAGACAGTTGATTGTTTGTGTTTTTGTTGCTTGCAATTGTGTGGAATTTGGATATATTATATTTGCATATCCGTGTTGTTTGATTTTAGATTGGATTTGTTTGTAATTCCTGCCATTTACACTTTGTCACATGATAAAACTTGTTCAAATGGTGTGTTCTTGTATTGTCAATTATTTCAAAGATGGGTTTTAGCAGGTTGAAAATCATAAAAGCTATAAGTCTATTTTCTGGTGCATAATTTATTCTGGACTTTTGATGTAAGATTTATTTGTTTAACTCTGTTATTTGATGACGCCTGCAAAATGATAAGCTTAAGCTCATACGTTAGCCATAGTAATGGTTTCAGATGTTACTAACCCATAAAACTGCAGAAACATTGATTAAATAAACAAGTAAAGAGATGTTACAGAAGAACCAGGGAGGAGAGATTGCTTTTTCATGTTCTAACAAAGAACAGTCATTGAGGGGAAAAAAACATACTATCACAAAGAGCCAACATTTATTTTAGAGGAGTTTAATTGCAGAGAGAGAGCTCTGTTTTACGCTTAATTAGAATGAGCATATGTAAGTTTAGAATTCCCATACCAATGAACGACGGTGAGTATGAGTGAAGAAGGTAAATGGTAGTTAGGGTTAGAGAAATAACAGAGAAAAGGGGTATCAATATTTTATTAAAAATGAATCTAATTGGGTCCCAAATCTATTACAATATTTTTGTATTTATAACCCAAACACTATCAGCCTATAACGGCCCAAACCATCTAACTAACACTCAACAGATTACAAACTAATTGAAACTAATTTCCAGCTAATTACATTCTAACATTCGCCCTATTTTCTTTATTTCTTCTTTTGAAATTATTGAATCAAAACAGTGAGCTGAAATTGTGAGCACAAAAAACATAATTCCTTGAATGAAAAACACATTAGGTTGGAACTGTGAGCTAGTAGTCAGTGAACTGAGATTCTTAGTTCTGGTTAGCAAATGCAGAAACTGCTAAAAAATCGATACATGAATAAAATTCAAGCTTCCTTTTTCTTCTTTCATCCAGAATTCTTCCAAAAAAATGTATTTCTTACTTAGTGGTTTACCGAGAATAGGGGTGAGCATTCGATCGAGTCGAGTCAAAAAATTTCGAGTTGACGCGTCATATTTTTCAACTTGAACTTAATTTGAATTTTTTTCCGATTCGAGTCGAGTCAAGTTTTCGAGTTTCTATACAAATTTAATTGTAATTATTTACCATATTATAGTACAGCTTGATTCCAATTTAAACGAATTTCTCTAATCATATAAGATATGCATATATATTTCTTCATATTATTTTTCACGTGTATAAGTAAGATTTGTAATGTTATTTAATAAAAAATATAATCTAATCTTCTAAAATATATTTATAATATTCTTTTTAAATAAGGAACTTTTGGGGATAAAGTATTAATGGGAGTATAAACGAGTCAATGAATTGATGTGAAGAAAAAATACAAAAAATTCAGTTGAATGATCAAATTGAATAAAATATAAAGTTAAAAGACTAAATTGCAAAAAGAATATATTTGTTAAAATATGAATTGAAGTTATATAGATATTATATAGTGTTAGTGAATCATGTGGTTTAATTTTGATCAAAAATAGACTTAAAACAAAAAAGGAATTGAAGAAATGGGAAATCATGCAAAGTTGATGGGCAAAATTGCAAAAGTTGAAAATTTAATTTAAAAAATATGAATTGAAGCTAAATATGTATTCTACGGTGGTTTAGGAGCATGCGGTTCAAATTTGGTCAAAATTTGACTTAAAATGAAAGAGGGATTGAAGAAATGAAGAAATCATACAAAGTTAAGGGGTTGAATTGAAAAAATATGAAATTTATTTTCAAAAATATAAATTGAAGATAAATAAATATTCTACATTAGTTTAGGAATATGTGGTTCAAATTTGGTCAAAAATATACTTAAAATGAAGGAGGAATTGAAGAAAAATGAAATCAAGGACTAAATTGCAAAACTATAAAATTCGATTTTTATATTTTTTGATTTTTCAAGTTGGGCAAATTTCAACTCGACTCGAACTCGAAATTTTTTCGAGTTACTCGAGTTGACTTGAATAACTCAAACAATTCGAATAACTCGACTTGAATAACTCAAAATTTTAAAAAATATATCGATTTTTTTTATTCGAGTCAGGTTTTGCTCACCCTAACTGAGAATCGAAGGTGTTTTTCATCCTTTTGTTCTTCTTTACTCACCTTTCTGTCAGATTTTTTTATCCGAAACTCCTTCAAAAATCTATTCTTCCTTCATCTTCATCAATCATCACTTATTCAATCGATCTTTTTGTTGGGAACAAAGTTTCATTAACTCCTCATTTATGTCGAGTAGACCTTGTTATTGCGAGAATTCTTAATTCATGAGTTGTAAGGAGGGACTTATGTCACCACAAAGTGATACTAAAATAGGTGTTGGATTCCAAGCCGATGTTAAAGAGTATAAATTGACTTATTATACTCTTCAATATGAAGTCAAAGATACTGATATCTTAGCAGCCTTCCGAGCCTCCGAGCAAGAAGACACCTATTATGTCTAGTTAATGGAGAACAAGGTTGTTAAACACCGTACTCCCCCAAGAGATTTTCTTCCATGTAAACTTGGTTGTTAAGCCTAAATTTCAGGTACACCTTGTATATGAAGCAAAACAGACAATGAAGAAGTGAAATCCACATTTCTCATGATTTCATTTTTCACTTGAACAAAACGTCAGAAATTTACCAGTTTCAGAACCAACTGAGTACATCAATCAAGTTGCACCATCAACTAAATTAGAAATAACTAGCACACAGTGCATCAGTAACACTAGCCTCAACTTCCCCCACAAAAAATTGACATCAGTAGCAGTGTAAGTCTATGTCTATCAATTGCAATTATAACCTATGTTATATTGATACAGGTGTGAGGACGGATACGGGAACGAAGACGAAAAATAGTAATTTTTAAAATAAGATACGAGTACGGCAAGGATATATCATATAAAATAAATTTAAAATTCTGAATAGATGCAAAAAAAAAATCATAAATAGTCACTAAAGTTCTTACTTCTAAACATAAATTTATACTGTCTTTAAAGTTCATACTTCTAATTTTCTAAATAGTCATTTGAGTCAACATAAATTACTTTCTAAAAATACAAACTGTAGTTCTGAGCTTCAAACTAAGTTTTAAAGAAAATTTTAATTTCTTATAACCAGTTCACTTCTAAACATCAGTGTAACCACATTAAAGGCTAATTGTGATGTGTCATGTTGTGAACATAGCACTCCAAAGCATACAAACTCAAATATGTATATGAACTGACACCTGGATAAAATGGTCTTTAAAAGGTAATTAATTGATAAAATTATTCAATTAATTGATTTTAAGACCATTGGCGGCAGCGTGAAACGGCGAAGAAAATCTGGACGACGGTGGCGGAAGACACGACCTCAGGACAGTTGTTGGCGAATGATACCATGTGAGAATTCATACATAGTTACCGGAGATAGTAATGAACGACTGCGTGTGAGTAAGAAAGGAGAATGGTGGTTAGGGTTAGAGAAATAACAGAAAAAAAAAAGATATCAGTATTTTTATTAAAAATGAATCTAATTGGGTGCCAAACCCATTACAATATTTCTGTATATAATAACCCAAATATTAACAGCCTATAACGGCCCAAACCATTTAACTAACACTCAACAGATTACAAACTAATTTCCAGCTAATTACATTCAAACAGAGAGAGTGCTGTAAATAGAGATATTTGCACAACCTGAGAGTTAGAATAGGTTTCTATACGTGTACAAAATTTTTGTAACTATTTTGCTTTTTAAAATAGAACAATAACATTCATCTAATTGCTTCAACACCTTGGTTTGGTTGAAATCGGTGAAAATGGAATGGAAACTCAGGCATCTAAAATTTTATGTTATGTTTTAAATAATTTCAGCTTTCATATTTTAATTCACTTTGAACGATGCGACTTCTTCTTTTTGGTTGTCTAAAATTTTTGGTCTAATAAATTCGGATCGATCTGCTTTAAAAAATAAAATTATACACATAAAATTTTAAATTCAAAATTTACTTAAGTAATATTAAATTGCTTATTCTTTATATTAATTTATTTTTTAACATATTTTATTCTATCCATAGATTTGCATCAGTTTCATATGCGGTGGTCAGTACTCGGTTGGTCTTGCTCATGTACAACACACGAACTAACCACAGTACTGGAACTTTTATCCAAAATTTCAAAAGATATATAGATATGGGGAGAATCTGAAAACTCAACTAAGTCACCAATTAACCAATCACAATCATCCATCTCAGCTTTCTTATCCTTCTTCCCACCACTAGTCCCTCCCTCCCCTGAATCTAAACATCCCATCCCTCCCTCCCTCCCTCTTTTCTTCATCCTCAACACAGAAAATACCAGAAAAGGAAAACACAGAAGAAAGACCCAAAGATGTCTCTTACAATCCCAACTAATCTCTCTAAATCGATTTTGAAGCCGAAGCTGAACTCCCAAGTTACCCCCAAGTTTTCATCGAGATCATTGATCTTATGCTCCTCCTCCGACAAATCGGCTTCACCACTCCAAGCCTTCTCGGCGGCTCTCGCTCTTTCTTCCATTCTCCTTTCGGCTCCACTTCCCGCCGTTGCTGACATCTCGGGGCTCACTCCATGCAAAGAGTCCAAGCAATTCGCCAAGCGCGAGAAACAGCAGATCAAGAAGCTGGAGTCGTCGTTGAAGCTTTACGCCCCCGACAGCGCACCGGCTTTGGCCATCAAAGCAACCATTGAGAAAACCAAGAGGCGGTTCGACAACTACGGGAAGTACGGCCTGCTTTGCGGCTCCGATGGGTTGCCTCATTTGATAGTGAGCGGCGACCAGAGGCACTGGGGTGAGTTCATCACTCCCGGGGTGTTGTTCTTGTACATCGCCGGATGGATCGGGTGGGTCGGAAGGAGCTATCTCATTGCTATAAGCGATGAAAAGAAGCCGGCCATGAAAGAGATCATCATCGACGTCCCTTTGGCTACCAGTCTCATCTTCAGAGGCTTTATTTGGCCTGTTGCCGCCTACAGAGAGCTCGTCAATGGTGACCTTGTTGTCAAGGACGTCTAATCTCCTCAGGTCTGCATCTCTTTTCTTCCCATCTTCAAATTCCTTAGTAATGACTTTATAACAGAAATAAAACTAAAGCGTATTGTATAAACAGAAATTTTATACGTTTGCTGTGATTGAATGTTTAATAAACAAAGCATTGAACTGTATGACTGTTTGAATTGGCTTCATCTGATTTCTTCTGGGTATACAGAGATTGAAAGGGACGACGACTAGGATGGGAAGGAAGATGGGAGCGCTTTAGACTGGGTATTGATGAAAAGAGGCGTCTTGGGAAATTTCTTGTACTTATATATGCGTGTGTAAATTTTTCTGTAATCTTTATGCAATGCTAGTGTTAAACACTTGGATCTGATTTTTCTTTCCATGTCAGTCGTTATTTTCCAAATTTCATGTGATAACTGATAATACATACATATGTGTGTTACAAACTGGGAATCTTACAAGCTTAAATGTTCGAGAGAGCCAAGAACTCGGCCTGACACCAAATAAATCGCCAATATCTTAAAAATATTAATCTGTAAATAAGTTGTCTTCTGGTTAATGTTCGAACACGTTTGCAAACTTGGTTTCTCGTTGATAGCCCATGCAGCTGCGCATCCCTTTTAGCCACTGCCCGAAGGTTCAACATCGGACCTTTATCTAAGTAGTTAACGTACAATTTACCTTTCACTTCGGAATAATCAACATTGATATTGGACCACTTCATATAACCAAGTTGGACCTTGATCATTCTCGCTTTCCATTTCTTGGTTTGGTCACACTTTATACGTCCAATGAATCCAAATCACGAGCCCGTAGTTTAAGTCCATTTTGTTCATATAATCATTGTGGCTCCGACATTTATAAAGTTTGATTTTTGATACGCTGATTGTATATGATTTTGTGTATCATAAGTGAATAAGACGATAATATATTATTAGAATTTTGATTAAAAAATTTAGTTTTAAGACTTTTTTCATGACGTGTCACCATCTAAATTATTTCTTTGGTTTTTCAAAGTATTCATTGGAGCGCACCTAGTGATTAATCTTTCACATTATGTTGACCTATACAGGGGTAAATGTTGGTCATAAGTTTTAAAGTTACTCTATGTTCAGGGCGAGGATCAAACCCTCGACTACTATTAAGATAGGAGAAACTCCTACGAAAAATATCATTTCCCTAAAGTTCATTATGTCCGTAAAAGATGGAATCTCTCTTTAAATTCAAAATCCTAATCACCTTCTTATCGTCTAGACTTTATCGTCCAAATATAATGTGGGTTTATAAGTTAATTAGCCTGTCTAAGTCATAGCAAAGGGACATAATGAGAGCATAATTTGAATTATAGAACATAATGGTGAGTGCATTCCACCAACCCCAAGCTTTCTTTCTTTGAGAGAAGAGGGATGGGCCAATCCTTCATTATTTCCCCATTTCAAAAACTATGCCAACCACTTCACTATTGGTAACCCTAATGGGGAGCAAAAGGAAACTGGGAAAGGTGTGATTTGATTATAGCAAGTTTTGCCAACATTTTTTTATAAAAAAATTGCTCATAGTAATTTGACTAAAGGTTAATTAATTCGTCTAAACATTTGACAAATTTACTGCACTCTTGGTCAAGCTGCTTCTTCAAAAGTTTTATTCCATTGTTCCAAGGCTAATCACCTCTCTTGGTTTTATAATTCAACATTAACAATTATGACTATGGAATCAATCATGAGATAACCATAGCAATTTCAGTCTCATCCAGAGATTCAAAAAAGTAATGCAAAGAAAAAAATAGTGTTAATTAGGTCTACCTAAGACCTTGTAATAAAAATGAATGATTACATCGTTGAATGATGAAAAAGATGTTCAGTTTAGCCACATACATTAACAGCACTGCTACAGATTACTACTGGATATGGAAATGACTGGTTTAGGGGTTTGATTTTCTGTAGAATCCCATGTTGCATTATTTGGCAACACCCACATATCTAACACTTTAGTTTTTTTTTTCTTCAGTCCTTAATATATATATTACTAACTGATTGAAAGGGGAAAGAAATTATTAGAAAGTTGGTAACAAGTCTACATAAGAGAGTGCATATATGCATATTAGCCTCGTCAACCACTCCAAACTTTGTGTCCTTTTGGTACATGTAGCTTCCATGGATCATGATTATGGGTTTGGTTCATGTTACTGTCGGGGAACCAAAAGAATTAATGTCAAAAAAGTATTCTTGCTTGATGCAATTATATTGTCTTCGACCAACTCAATTATGTTAAATCACATGCTTCACAAAAAACGCTTTTTTATTTAACGGGAGAGGTTATAAACTTGTAATATGGAAATAAGAAGAAAGGTTTTTGTTGTGATCTGAATTCAAGCTCCGAAATGGATCAATAATTCAGAGTGTATATATGTGACAATTATTGCTGGACTGTTCCTAATTACAAGCAAATATACTGCCCTAAGTCCTTGGTTTTCCATTGAAATTTCTATCAACTAACTCAATGGGATGCTTTCCTTCTTATTTGAGTTGAAAATGTTGAGTTTTTTTTAGTTTAACCACTTATATCGAACTCATTGATTGACTAATCCAAATCGAGTACTGTAGATGCTCATTATGGGGGCGACCCTCCCAACCCAATTTGCTTCATTCACAGTGTCAAGATTCAAACCTCTAACATTACTGAAGGGATCTAGTGTCTTATCTTACTAGATCAACTGATTGTCGATAATATTAGATTTTTTTAAGTAAGCTCATCAGGAAAACCAAATAAATTAAGCCAATGAAAAGCTTCCCAAATATGAATAGATTAAACGATTTCCATATAATGGTGTTGACATGCTAGATATGGTAGGTAAACTAACACCACATAAGTATTAACCCACTGCTGAAAATATATAATCATCAACATCAGTTAGATATAAATGGAGAAATTCATGCACAAATCGAGCCAGTTATATTACTCTTTTGAAACAAAATATATTCTTACAATTTAAGGACAAAATAAGAGAGAGTATAGATAAACCTACAACTCAAATTTTAAACTTAATCGATATCATCTCTTAAAATAGATAACGTGAACCAAGATAGATTAAAACCAATTCCGCTTGTTAAAATTATACATATACATTATATATAGTAAATGAAAAAGACCCTAACAACCACCATAGCCACCACCACTATCGCCACCACAATCACCGCCGCCTCTCTTTTTTGTCTACTCTAATTGCTGTATATAAAATTATTTAGGAATATGATAAGAGGGAAATTAAGCATAGGGTGACAAAAATGTAACATATATGTAATATAATAAAGCTAGCATGACCACATGGACTCTCCCAAGCAACCCTGGTCAAGTATCATATCCATGTCGAAAATGGGCTTGGTTTGTGAACCCATGAGCCTGTATGAGGGTGACCCGCTGTTACTTGGGCTTGCAGTGTCGAACCCGTGATGTGAAAACGATGCGGTCTGCCTCACTCGGAGGTGCACCACCTCTGCCTGTGCCAGGGCCAACTGGGTTTGAAGGGTGTCTATTTGTTGTTGTAGCGATGATATGGCCCCGACGCAGCCGTAAACCGGGTCACGTACCCTGGCGTTGGCCTCATACACTATGCTGCTAACCGCGTCGCTCCGTTGGTGCACTGGTAGCTCCTGCAAGTTTGATAGCTTAATTCGGTCAGCTTGCAGCGCCCAATATGTTATAAGTATGAGTTAATGGTGACATCATTTCAACATCATTACCTTGCAACATTTTTCTATGTGCTAGTGAATTGGTCAAAAGTCCAAAGTATATTACTTTAAAGTAATCACGTTTTTATATATTTTGTTCTGTAAATAATTAATATATAACTATATAGTTGATATGATATATTTTATGTTTGATTTTGGTGGCTCAAATCTTCATTAATTTATTGTTTTAATCTGAATGGATCTCCTCGGTGAAAAGACAGTTTTGCAAATTTGGGTCTAGCCTTATCTACCTCTTATCGGGAAGAGAGTGTAATATATTTACGGTGCAGCTAAATATAGGTAAATTCCAAAATTTATTTATGAATTTTTATTATTTATTTTAGTTTTTTTAAATATCGATACATATTTTATAAGTATCAATATCAATAAAAATATCATTAAAAATTTAATATTTTTAATTCGTAAACAAAATTTTAAATTTATTGTCTTTTAACCGCACTCTAGACGTGTCGCAATTCAAGCCGGAAATAGGAGAGGTCAAAAAGAAATTTTATGTAATTTCCGCGAGAAAAGCACCTAGAAAACATATCCACGTGATCTGCGAACAACCCTTAGAAATTTAGGCAGAAAGAAGAGAAAGAATAAAGCAATCAATAAGTATTTTAATAAATAAACTTGTTTCTCAAATGTGATTTTGAGTTCATTCTGTGTATGACGAGTTTGAATTTGAGTTTATGTTACTCGGTGATTTTTAGTTTTCAAAACATTTCTATTAACATAAAAATTTATCTCGAGACATTTTCTCGAGTTTGAGTTTCTAGCTGGGACCTCATAAATCTAGTGAATTTGAAAAAGAAAATAAGGGAACCTGTTGTTATGATTAGTGATTACCCTAGGGAACTGCAGATATAGGGACAAGAACTATTTATTAATTTTGGTTTAATCTTAAACAAAACATACCATCTAATTAAACTGGTGAAAAGAGAGCATCAAAACCCCTTTTTATGAACTTAAAAAAACGAGTTTGACTGAGTAGTGCAGAGTGAAAGAAGATTAATTTCCCATGATTTGAATGAGAATTATTGTCATCAAGTTAAAGCCTGGGTGGGAATATTCATTAAGGAACTCCTAAAGGCATTTTAATATTATATAAGAATGGTGGGAAATGGAACCTGGAGCATCTTGTTGACATTGCTAGCACCAAACACCTTGTGCACATTAGCGAACTTCTGGGGCTCATCTGCAGGAAAATAAGGAGCAAATACACAGTCTTGGCCACACCTTCTCCTTAGAAGCTTGCATGCTGCACATGGTATTGCTGCGCCCTGCTTCCTCCCACTCTCTTTCATTCTCCCTCACTCTCTCTCTTTCTCTAAATGTGTGTGTATATATATATATCCTAGGATTATAAAGGACCGCTCTCTCTCACTAGATTTTGATACTTGCAATTAGAAGAAGAAGAAGATTGAAAGTGAAAACTGAAAAAGAGTAGGGAGCGGTGGTGTTTTGCAGGGGAGAAGTGGGGGTGGAATTAAATAAGAAAATAGGAAACACGTATATTTAAGATGGACCCCACTTTTTATTTAATAACATATGATAATAGAAAAATACGAACATGATAAACATATAGATATATACTCATATGCTATTATCATATAATACACACTCGGTGAGGCAATTAGTATGTTATCGTTATAATATATGAGACAAATATAAATTTTAATGCTGTAATATCATTACTTATATATTAAATTTATTTTCGTTCTTAAATTTTTATAAATTTAATTTTTTTATAAATTTATAAGTTCGTCCTTTATCTTAAAGTCCTACGTCTGTTTTCATATTTAGATTGATGTGAATAGGGTGGATCTAATTTGATGGGTACCTAATATTTCATTACAACAATTGCATGTTAGCACAGCCTTAAGTAGTGTGAAAACGATGCATGTGCATGGTTGGGAGCATAACATAACATGCTAACTAATAATAAATTCAACATTAAACATGAATAGATTAGGGTTTCGTCAACAATATAAATATATATATATATATATTCATATTTGTGGATCCGATGCATGTTTTTCAAATTCTCATTTCTCACCTTTTTCATCTTCATGTGTGTGATCGAGGTGTACGGCTTAGTCAATTTTATTTACATAAAGTTCTTTAAATACTGTACTTATTCCATCTTTTCTTATTTCTTTTTCATAAGTTCAATCGAACGACATTTTTTCTCATATATTTTATTTTTTGTAATAAAATTTTATCATTGTACAGAAATATTACTCTTTTTTAATGTAATTAGATTTATCTTATCTCCATTTTTAAGTTGATTATTTTTTCGTCCATACATTTCAACAATTATTCTCATCACCAAAAAGTAATTTAATTATTATAAAAATAATAATAATGTTTAACACGTAAAAGAAAATTTGTCATGCTTGAATCTTTTTTATTAAAGATAGAAAGAAACGTAAGATAGCTGATGGCGTGCTGCAAAAATGATAAATAACGGTAATAATGCAAAAGCAATTTGCATTGACTTGGGCTTAATTATAATGAAAGTAGCACTTTCATTATTTTTTTGGTTCACATTGGAAGTTTTGTTAGTTATGCAACGAATTACTTTTCGAATTATGATGATTAATAATTCCCAAAACATACTATAATAATTAATAATGATTTTGTAAAATATGTTTTTTTGTTTTATTATTATGAATGAGAAATTACAATATTGATTTGGAAAATAAAGAACATGTATCATCCCCAAATTAAATTCTTAACGTAATAATTTTACATTTTAGATCATATAATACAATTAACAGAATGTTGAATTGTTGAACAAATATTACTGATTTTAATTCAAATACTTAAACGATATTAAGAACCAAATTGTATTCGATTTTGTTCATTTTGAATGTTATTATTTGGCTATAACTATTGCCTTCATTCAGAGTGTATTAAACTTGAATGATCTCGTCCGTTGCTACTAAAACAAAATCATCTCGTCCCTTTAAAATTTTCTTCACGTGTCTTTTGGTACCGTCGGACGTCGGTTACTGTGTTTGGTCAAGGCCTGTATTCAGCACCGTTGGGCATGAATCTATTGACGGCTCCCTGTTTTCTTTTCTCTTTATAGTGAACAGAGCATTTTGAGACTCGAGAGTTGAAATCTGACATTTTTTTTATTTTAAAATGTCAAAGTTTTGGTACTGTGCCGACGGCGGAAATTTCTAAGAACAAAATTTCCTTCGTATCTATCTTTTAAGAAATAGTAACAAGGAAAATTAAAAACAGGCAGAACAACATAAATTGCAGATATGTTTGTCTTATGGATGCATGGCATGCCCAAATCATTAAAAGAGAAAGACGGTTTATATTTAAAAGGGAAAAATACAAAAATAAAAACAAAAAAAGAGAAAAGACATCGGTGGGGAGGGAAAGGCAGATGGGTCCGGTCCAGTGACAAGAATAGCTCATAATGAGGTGCTCAATGGCTCATTGCCGCTCAAATCTCTAATAAATTGCTTGATTTCACTGAGTCTGGTGCTTTTGATCAGTTGGTGGGCACTTAATGTGATCAAAACAGATACGATCGATAATATTAGAGATGAGTTTAAAATATTTTAAAGTTTGATAACTAAAATAATATCGCGTTAATAATTAGATAACTAAATAAATATTTTACTCTATTTTGTTTTACTCGCGCGGTAGGTTTAATAAAATTTAGTATCTTTAAACGTCCTTGCAGGGCAGACTTGGTCTAATGAAATTTTATTTTATTCTTCTTAATGATTGTCAGGTTGATTTTCTCATTTTTGATAAATGTTTATAGTTATTTTAAATATATTGTACTTGAGATATGATAAAATCAATTATCAACATTTTGTCAATCTTTATGTAAGTGTTGATTGTATATATTTTTTATTGTCAATAACGATGTTTGAAATTATCAACATTTTAATCTTTATGATAAAATGAATGAATTATTAATCTTCTTTAAGTCAACAATCTCTAGAGCATATGGTTAAAATTTACAGTTTACATTTTTTTTCGGATTGTGAGTTCAAGAGCCAAAAGTTTTCCTTTCTCTCTTATAGGTAAAAATTATTCAAAATAAATTATTAATTTTTGAAATTTCCACAACAATCGTTGTTTTGTAAACATGATTTACATTTATGAATTATGGGAATCTTATTTGGGTCCTACCATTTTGGGTAGGGAATGTCCAATTAAAGAAAATTCGCTGGTTTCTTCCTCGAGTTCACTCTTTACCTTTTTTGTGCTCTTAAACTTTTTATTATACAATAAATATTAAAAATATGAACAATTGGACTAAAAAAATCAAATATACAGATGTTTTTACCCAAATCTAGGAATTCGCAGGAAAAAAAACGCTTCACGTGATTTCTGAAATATTTTCTATGTTCATATCTAAAATATTTGTAATCATTTATTATTTTACAATTGAAAAAATATTTGATAAAAAAATAAAAAAAATGTTTATGTAATGAATCTTATTTTCTTACAAAAGAAATATGAGAAAAATATTTTGTTCCAATTCTTTTCGCGTGCAAATCTAATCTAGTTCATGTGAAAAACAAGAGGTGATGAGCAAAACACGTTATACAAGGCAAAGCTGGTAAAGGAGTGGAGGCTAGGGTTGTTGTCCGTTACCAGAATGTCAAAGTCTAAGGTTGCAAAAAGTCAGATATACAAAAACAACAACTGGGTCTAATTATGATGGGAAGATCAGATTAGGTGATACCATCTTATTTTGTACATACTGGGCCCTAAAGTTCCTGTATCCAATACCAACCGGTTTCTTTTTAGGTGATTTGATACCGTATGGTGTGTTGCCAAAGAATGTTTCTTTTTTTCTTTCCAAACCAAAGATGAAGTTTGACATTGATGTTTAAGGTTAAATGTTAGAATGTTATTGAGCAAGTATATTTGGTTAGTTGGTCAAGCTGTTCATTTTTGTTCTTTTGTATTTTTTAAAATCATAATTTTTTTTGATTTATTAGGAACATTCTCTTTCATTTTCTAGACTCTTCTTCTTTTTCTAGACTCTTTCATCTCAAGTTTTAGATTTTTACAGCTCCATTGGTTGTTTTAAAGGCAATTCATTCTTAGTTGTGTCCTCCAAATCAAGCATAATCAAGGTAAGGTTTATTTGTTTTTGATTAAGTAGTATTACGATAACATTCTCAAGCCAAATACTAAGGTTCGAATCTACATCAGGGATGAAGTGGATAAGTATTTATGACCACTAGGCCAATTAATAGATCTCAGGTAAGATTTATTATTTAATACACCGATAATAAATTATTTTTTTAATTTATAAGTAGTTTTGATACACCATTATATGTTCTTAATTATTTATTAGAGACATATAGCAATTTAATATTTATCAAATTTTATCCATTCAAAATTTTAATTTTGAGATCAGAAAAAATATTTTCTTATGGATAATACAAATTACTTCTTGTTAAAAAAATAAAATATTTTCTTATGATGTAAAATTCAATAGTTAATAAAAACTATCTATTTATATTTTATTAGTTTCAATGTAATAATAAAAGAATAGTTTAAATTTCTAAGAAGTATAATTCAAGATAAACACTATTGAGATATTTATTTTGATATAACAAAGTGCAAAATATTTTTGGACTTGAATAAATATTACAAAAACAATTCAAAGTCTATTTAACTTGAAAAACATGTTTAAAAATATTTTCTAAGTGTTTTGACTCATTCATCGACTTAAAATATTTCTCATAAAGTCGAAACTACTTAATTCTTGAAATTTCTGGAGCAAAGTTTTCAAACTTTACCAGAAGTTTCCACAAAGTTTTCAAACTTCTGATGCCTGACAATTTTCAAGTTTCGAAACTATTGAGTAAGTTTCGAAACTTTGAGCTCCAATGATTGAACTTTCAAATTCGACTTAAAGAATTTCGAAACTCCTTGAGTAGTTTCGAAACTTATGTGCAAAAGAGCATTAAATGCTCAATTTTATGTCTCCCCAACAGCTTCAAACCATCCACAGAGGCCATAAACGACTAGTAGCTCATTCCACACTATAAAAGCAGGTTTGGGACACTCGAAGAATAAGATGATGGACATCAAGACTTAAAAATTAAGAGAATAGAGTTTTTATTGTCTATTTCTTGTAATCTCTTGTATTTTTTTAGTCCAATTCTAGTGAGCTAAAATGTGTAAACACCCACCTATAGAGGTAATTAGTTTATAATGTCAGGACCTCATTATTGAGGAATAAATTCTAGTTGATCCTTATAAAAAATAGAAAGAGAGTTTTATCTTAACCCGTAAAAAGATAGGGACGTAAAGTTTAACCCTTTAACCTGTAAAAAGGAAAAATTCGTTGTTATTAAATTTTATTAAACAATAAAAGTCTAACTAATAATGAAAATCAATCTCTTTTGTAATAAAAATAACACTTATCAAATAATATCAAAAATATTTTCCAATGATTTTTTTAGTTGATATCTGAATAAAAAATCTTATCAAAGTCCAAAATTTGATTTATTCCTATTCCAAATCTCTTCATCATTTGGAAGGGAATAATTATTTATTGGGACGAAACATGACTGAGAAAGAAAGGATGCCTTGATGCTTAAGCAATATCTTTTAGGCCCAATGTCCACTTATCCACTAATCAAAAGTGACTTAAGGAGCCTCAATTCCTAATGTGTTTTTTTACCCGACATCATGTTTATAATTTTAAGGCAAAATCATTATTCGATAAGATTCCTTTGCATGCCTTGTACGACTACTTTTTTAAACTCATTGTTATCCATATGTATTTAATTAATTGATGGGAATTTAGATCGGATATTTTTTTATTAATTCAAATTAGATATTATATTAACAAAAGTGTTATATATTTATTTGGGTTAATATTTTTTTAATAATTTTTTATATATAATTTATTGACCGATTAATTTACATATCATAAATATTATTTTACATATTAACAAAGGTTATACACGTGCCCACTCTGAAAAACTGAATTTTCTCTGCTGGTTATCCATTTTACTGAGTGTGTCTACTCTGAAATTTTATTGTGTCCACCCTAAAAATTTGAATAGCTTTTATTGGTTATATATTTTACTGAGCGTGTTCACCTTAAAATATTATTTGTACTCATTTATGTGGAAATTTTTTATGTTATTAATATATAATATATGTGTATTCATACTCAAAAAAATTTCTGAATCCGCGGAAGCGAACACCAATTTTAAGCTTTTGTGTAACAAAAAATATCCTTACATTCATAAACTCACTTAAAGTTGCACATAATTTGAAATAAATTCCTGATAAAGTTTTTAACCAAAGCTGGAATCCATATAAGAGAAGTCTTTAACTAAAAACAATTAAAGTCGGTCCTCAAAACATGTATAAATACATAATGCATATGCTTTCAAATAACATCCGTTATCCCAATTTCTCTACAATGATTTAATGGTTTTTTCATCATCATCTGTTTATAGCGGCGGATTCATCATTATCCACTCTAAACATTTTAAAATTTACATATTTAACTTTAATTATTTTTATTTTTATAAATTAATCCTTAATATTACAATTTATACTCACTTTAAAATTTTAATATTTTCATAATTTGTTTCAACCTTAAAAACTATTTTATTTATACTCACCCTAAAAAAAATTTGAATTTCTGAATCTACCGTCGTCCGTCTACCTCTCTCAAGTGTGTGTTCGTCTATGTTTTACATGATCATTCTGTCTTGTTTTTGTCCTCTATTTGGAACTCGTGTGTGTGCACTGTGCACGTGCAACGCAATGAATATATGTACAAATTTTCAGTGGTATTTATAGTGCAAATGAAAAAGTTTAAATGAAAAATAGACAGATAGAGCTATTGGTAGCTGATTTTAATATTTTGAGCGGTAAAGGGAACAGGTTCGGACACTCTCTAATCATTGTTCTTGATCGGCCCTAATCACTCTTTTCTGAACTACAACTTTGATGTTTTTATTACTCTTTTTTCTCTTCCTGTAATTGAAGCATGCAGGCAAGTGAAGTAGGGATCTATTTTATAATGGGAGTATGTGTTTAACTTAATATACTATTTTGCGGACTTAATTAAACTTTATAATAATTACGTCTCAATGCATTACTTTATTTAACTTGAAGTTTCGGGCTCGAATTTTGCGTTATATAAATTATGTATAAATATTAGTTAGTTAATTTTTTGTTTTATTAAAAATAAAAAGTCACTCATCAGCTGATACAAAGGGTCCGAGTAAGAAAAAAGTAAAACTATTCACACCAATAACTAAGAAAAATAAACACGAATTAACACCTAAAATAACAAGATCAAAACAAATAGCAACTCCTAATGTATTATTTAGTTTATAACTTCATATGTTGATAGTAATGTCATGATTATTTCGTCGAGTGTTTGTAATGATTAATTTTAATATACGATGTGATGTTGTAGTTAAAAGATACAATTTAAAATATATTATTTATTTATAAATTTTGATATATCAATATTTTATCACATATATATAATGTTATAAATACATTTAATATTGAGTTATATTTTTACATATAAACTGTATAAAAAAATTGATAGAATCCTTCGTAATTAAAATTAAAAAATTTAAAATCTAAATTCTTAACCCAACACCCTAAAACCTAAATCTTAAACTATAAATTATAATCATAAATTTTAAATTTTACAACATACAACATAAATTTTAAACCCCAACATAAATCCCTAAACCCTAAGATTAAAAAAATTATATTTAATTTACACAAACTTGTACATCAATATATATATTTTAGTATTTTAGTATTTTTCTTCCGTGGTTATATATTTCTAAAAAAATATCATATCCATTTAAAGTGCAATCCCATAAGGCCACAACACACTCTCATCCAAATCATCGTTTTAACTCGTTGAAGCAAAGTATATTTTGGTTGCTGTTTTTCTTTTTCTTTCTTTTGACCATATTTTTCCTCGTAAAATATGAGCTTTCTTTACTAAAATTTTATTGGTACTTAGGAAGTGCAAAAGGGCCACGATTTCATCAAATTTTTTCCTTTCCTCTTTTTTTTTGTTGGATTAAGGAAAAAGATAATGTCTTGGAATAAAGAAGAAAAGACATGTCTAAGATGATCCTTTAGATGAAAAAACTACAACCATGGGGGCCCTCTTCAACCTTTATTGCCTTTCTCTGGTTGATGCTTAGAAAACATAAGCATGGCCAACAAGAAAAATCAGACTTGTCAGAAAGCAAACCCATCAAACAGAGCGGCAGAAAAATGTCTTATTCCATCTTGAAAACATTTCGTACATTGTCTTCCTACTCATCTCTTCTTTAGTGTTTTTTATTTCTTTTGGGGTCCCAAATAGAATCCCATGACGATCTACAAGGATATATTTTCTTTGGTTTGTTAAATTTTAGTTTCTTGATTGAATTACGTGGATTGGCCACACATTCTTAGTTTGGATAAATTTCAAGAACGGAAAAGACCAAAACTTGAACCATTGGGTTCTAAATTCAAACCATATAATAATCTACAACTGCTGTTTGTATATTAGAAGGGTTTGAGTGCACAAACCAAGCCCGTTCAGGTTTGGACGGATTTTTAATTACATTTCTTTTATTTCAGACCAAAATCCAAGTTCCTCATATATATTAGGTTTAATTACCCGATTGATAAATAAACTATACTGAATTCTCAGTCTCATATATAGTATTTTAAAATTTTCAGTTTCGTTTATGAGGATTTTCGCGTTAACGAGTTTACCCACTTTCGTGGATTTTGACGTAAACCCCTTGGCCAAATAAAAAAATTGACACATGCCATTTATTTTATTTTAAAAAATTTTAATTACTTTAGGATTAATAACAAGATTGGTCATTAATATTTTAATATTTTTTTAATTAAACCCTTTAATTTAGTTTTTAAAAACTAATATTTATTTCAAAAAATTATAAAAACAATAAATCAATCGGTGATTGACACATAGCACAATATTGGTTATATTTATTTCCAAAAAGTTATATTTTCATGTAATACAATATTTTTATACCACTGTTTTCCCCTCTTTTTTAATTTAATTTTCAAAATTTTCTTTCTATGCACTGTTCAAAAAAATCTTTCTATATGTTTTATCTTTTCTCAAATGTTCTCTTTATCAAAGAAAAGACGAACAATCATATTTTCCAGAAATCGATCTATTGGTTCAAGAATAGTCTTTCTTAGCACCCAAACAGAACAACATTTTCCTTCACTTTCTTAGCATTCAAACAGAACAACATTTTCCTTCACTTTCTTAGCACCCAAGCATAACAACAAAGCCATCTTTCTCCAATCACTAATCTAATTACAGAAATACTTAATAAGAAAAATAGAATCCAAATCAAGCTAAACTCAAAACACCAACATAGATATACTTTAATAACATGAAAAAGTAATCCAAGGACATTTACAAATAAAAATGCCGAAAATGAAAAATCAATAAACATATAAAATAAAGGGAAAACTATCCCAGTGACCAACCAACTATTGCCTGCGACCTGTTTTGACCACCCAACTAAAAAAATTCAAAATTTGACCACCTAACTATTTAAATAGACATATTTTAACCACCGACCGTTAAAAGCTAACGAAAAGGTGACGTGGTTGTTAAAGTAAAATTTGTATAATTACACATTTGGTCATTGTTAGTTACATATTATTTAAATTTGTATAATTACACATTTGACCAACTTTGATTTTGATGACATCTACCCTATTTATGTATAAGATTGCTCGTTCCTTACCGTCGAACTATCCCTTTATTGTCATCAGATCGATTATTTCATCATTAATCAACTATTTGTTGTTGTTTGATAAAAAAAAACCTATTTGTTGTGAAGTTTTTGTTTTGAATTTAATGATACGCTAATAAATCACTTCAGATTTGTGATGAAGACCAAAGTTACGTGGTTTTCTATAGTGTTGTCTTTAGCCTATGTTCACTGTTCAGGGCCCTGCTCCCTTTTTCTGAACATAAATAAAGCTCGGTTTCTTCCTTTACCCGTATGTTTTAGTTAGGGGAGTTGCTTGAAGTTTGTGATGGCTGACCAGGGTGATAACAATGTTGTGACGAGGGAATACAGGAAAGGAAACTGGACGGTTAATGAAACATTGGTATTGATTGAGGCAAAGAAGATGGATGGTGAGAGAAGAATGAAGAGAAATGAAGACAGTGAAGGAAGGAGCAAACCCACAGAGCTGAGATGGAAATGGGTGGAAGATTACTGTTGGGGAAAAGGGTGTTTGAGGAGCCAAAACCAGTGCAACGACAAGTGGGATAATCTCATGAGGGACTACAAGAAAGTGAGAGAGTACCAAAGGAGAATAGCTGATAGAGGAGGGCAAGGGACTAGCAACTCTAGTGAAGGCACTTCTTATTGGGAGATGGAGAAGAATGAAAGAAAAGAAAAGAATTTGCCTAGCAACATGTTGCGCCTGATATATGAGCGTTTGGAGGAGGTGGTGGAGAAGAAAGGAGATCAAAGGGTGATGGGCGTGGCTGCTGGTGGCTCAGGTTCCATTCCCGGTACACCTTATGTTATGGACAGACCAATTACCAGTGTGCAAACTTCATTGCCTCCTTTATTGCAATACCAACTTTCAGCTCCCATTCCAACTGCAATTCCATTAAGTCTATCAGCTCCGCCTACAGCTGCTCCTGCACCACTAGTACAACCACCTCCCCTTTCATGTGCTCAGCCATTTCCCATAGTAGGTACCTCTTCCCTCTCTCTCATTACCCCTGCATTCCCCTTTCATTGCTTTGAGCCTTTGAATTTGCTTGGCAAATTTTGATATTCCATGTAAGAGACTGTTGTTTACGAAGATGCAGTGATTAAATGTGCGTTTTAATGGCACATATAGTTATTCAGTTTCAGTGTGTCATGAATTTTCAGTTATCATTGATTGATTTCATTGGTTCCATATTTTCTTTTTTTTTTTATGTTTTGGAGATGTGTGATGGCTCAGATTCTGATACAAGTGACTATTCAGAATCACCAGCAAAGAGAAGGAAGAGAGGAGTTAATGGTGAAGAAGGTACCAGTGGGGGCACAGAAACTGCAAACAACACAAATGAAGTGGGAACTGCAATCTCTAAAAGTGCTTTCATTATAGCAGAAGCCATCCGAGCGAGTGAGGAGAGAGAGGAGAGAAGACATAGAGATCTCGTTCATTTGCAGGAGAGACGACTAAAGATGGAGGAATCCAAGACAGAGATCAACAGAAGTGGCCTTGATGGCCTGGTCGATGCCATTAACAAGCTTGCTAATTCCATCCTTGCTTTAGCTTCCCACAATAACCAGTCAGCTCCCAAGTGAAGCCACATTCTCTGATTGCTTAAAAAAATACCACCCATTAATCACATTAAACTGGTTACTGGTACTTGTTTATACTAATTGTTAATCCTCCCCCTTGTGACCTATATTTTATGTTGTATTCATTCTAATTATCTATTTTCTTTCATTTCAAGTGCTTAAACACAAACTAGGGTTTGTTGTAACTTGTAATACTACCAAAAGTGAAAGTATTAGTAAAATTGTCTTTGGGTTTATCTTCAAGGAAACCATCCAGTACTTCATTAATCCATTGAACTAGGTCTTATGAATCATAAGTGCTTGACATCTAAGCTTCCATACAATCTGCAACATTCATTTCACCTTTGAAAAAATGCAAAGGGAGATTTCTATAAAGTATCTCATGACAGATATGGGGAAAAAAAGGCCTACTCTCTCTTGCTTAAAGAAGAACCCTTCATAATTTGTGCTATGAGGGTGGGAGAGAAATATGTGTTTGCAGCAGCTGTGCAGTGACCATTACTTCTCTGGTGCTAGTCAAAGGGCGACTAGTCAATAGATCTCTGAAGCCTGAGGGGATGTCAGGTTTGGTGAGATTTACAGGAATGCCATTGTGGACGCCATTATTGGAGCTAGTCTTGTATTCTCTTGAGAAGGCTGTGGCCCTGTGGCAAAAAAGTTGGGCCTTTATTTTCCACTGAGAGGATTCAGAGTGAGAGAGAAAGGGAAGGGAAGTGAGCATTATTGGCTAATTGGTAGGCTTGGTTGTAATCTTCTGACAAAAGCGTGTGCGTACTAAAGTTTGCCTTTTTCTCTCTTCACACGGCGTTATGAATAGAGAGCACATTTAGATAATGGTTCATTAGAGCTTTTGTTTCCTTTTTTCCTGTGTTATCATTAATGAAAATCTTCTATCATAAATCTTAATGATTCAGATTTTATTGTTCTTAATCTTAACCCGTTGTAAGTCATTTCGTGCTGTATTCATTCCTGAAAAAACAAGACATTTACATGTTTTAAGTTTCTGTCTTAATGATATTAAAAGAGTTCGTATCTTGATGGAATTCAGAAGGGTAGTGTTACCATTGCAGACTTAGCTAACCCCATGAGACTGGATTTAATAGTTGTTGGGTCAGTGGATTTGTTTGTAGTTAAGTGTTGTTGAATGTTTTAGTTGAGAATTGAAGTGCAAATGGTTGGCAGTGGCAGGGAGGACCCCATTGAAATGCTCAACATGAATTCCAAATGACCTTTCAAAGATGCCCTTATCATCAATAGGAGAGTAAATACCAGAGGTGCAGGTAAACAAAAATAGCCAAATCTGCTTGTTTCGTGTTTGATATGAAATCCCCCCTTTTCTCACAGAGCATTCAAGAAAAATATGAAAAAGAAAATCTAATTTTTTTTACGTATATGAATATTGTTATATTGGATATTTTTCCAAGTTATATATGAAAAATAAAAAATTTTATGGATGCAAATTTTGTTATATTCAATAATTTGTTGCTTGTTATATTTGAAGATACAAAATTTTCATTGTTAAGACCGTCAAATGCAAAAAAAAATACTTAAATCAAGTTATAAGTACAAATATTCGAATATTCAATTTGAAAACTTGATATCTAAAATTTTTATTTTTTATTTTTTCGAATTAAATACATATCGCTAATTTACCTATCCGAAATCTGAAATACACACCCTACTTTTGAGTACTAAAAGGTACACCTATTGACCTTTGATCTTTTGAAAAAAAATATTAATTTTTAACAAAATATTAATTTTTAATGGATTAAGATGGGAGCTCACTTGATATTTCATGTTTATTTCATTTTTAACATATTAATATATACCAAGACAATAAATTATTTAAAATTATAAAAATATTAAAAAAGTAAATAAATAAATAAAATATACCTGAATTTTAATGTTGAATGTTATGTGAATCGTGTTAAAATATTTAATATTTTATGCTTAAACGATTAGACATTTTTTGGGAAGATTATGGTCAAATTTAATTTTTTTTAGAAAATAAAAACCAAAATAATATAAATATGAAGACTAAATTTATGATTATAGTAGAGAGTTTAAGTGTTGACTAAACCATGATTCAATCTTCCAAAAAATATATATATTTAGCTTCATCCATTTACAACAATTCCATCTCTAACACAAAAAATCATACCAGACTCAAGTTTCTCGTTGTTCTCAGAGTTTTTCACCTTTTTCTCCATCTTTATACATTGCACAGGTGGGAAAATACACAAATCTCCGGCAGAACAATAATTGAAGAATTAATTATCAGTGTCTGCTTCCTTTGTCCGTGATCGCCTCTTTGCTAAAGTCTTCACTAGACCTCTAATAATCTTCCCAAACCACATCATGTTCAAGATGCCTAATGCCGATGGTACGCCGAAAACCAAGACGTAGCCGAAGGTATGCATCTTCATCACCTACACAGTGGCATCAAAGTTACAACACATATTCATATGTAATATGTAATATGTTCAGTTCAATCTACAACTAAAAACTATGGGAGGTGAAAGTACCTGATCATAATGCAAGTAGACATGGTAGAACATGTAGCCAAACAACAAAACTCTTGCAATCTGCGATCCATAACTTACTTCAGCTTAGGTGAAAAGTTCGAGGACCTTATTGAAAATGAAAATGAACAGGAAGCTTAGAAAAGTTGAGCTCACCAGCCAGCCAATAAAGATGACGATACCATTAATGAGATATGCAATGGACTTCTTCATACCAGCTGTATCAAGGTACCTTCAATCAAAGAACTCATTAGATGATTTGCAATCGAATTTTCTACAAACAACCGTTATCGCGTACAACTTACCATCTCAAATGGATCTCTGGGGTTGTCACCTCAGATATAAGAACCATGTATGTATACAGCTGAGCTTCTCCTGTAAACATTGAATATGTCACTGCAACTCCAGAAAGGATATGATGGATAACCTGCAATAATATGATAATCATCCCTTATCATTCCATATGGTTACCAGTTTTATAAGATTCAACCTATTCAACATAAGTCCAAGTTACTCCAAATTTAACTGAAACTGAATCCTCTGGCCTAGAAGCATAACAACTCTATGCTTGCATGCTTTCTGTTGCATCCTGTTATTCAATCTTGTTTTAGGGACAGTAGCAACAGTTGAACTTTTACTATTGTTTTTAACAACAGTAAAAAATAGACAAATAAATGAAGTGTATGCCAGAGTGCTCCTGCTGGTAGAGATTACACTTACATATTCTATTCCACCTAAAGCGGGATATTGCCATAAAGTCATAGCAAGATCTGAAAAGAAGTATCCAAGAGAAACCTGCACAATATAACAAATGTTTATACCAAATTTTGGTATTGGAAATCGAGTCAAAGAAGCTCAGTTGTTCTTAAATGATTAAAAAGAAACTTGTTCAAAGAAAGTTAAGCTTTTCTTAGCCTAATGAATGTGCTGAAAACGCAGAGGCATTAGAAGCACGCTCGCACACACATGTATATGTCAACATATAAATTATCCACAAGATACATGGTTGAACCACTTCAAGATCACATAAGAAGGTTAAAACTTACCCCTAACCCAAAAGTAGACAGTGTTGAGCTTCTGAAGACAGCAAGACCCGAAAGCTGTGGGTCAGAAAAGAGGTCCGACCAGAAAACGAAGTACAGCGACAAAGTGGAAATGAAAATGGCATGAGTCGTAGAGATGCCACTGCCAAAAATATGTTGATAACCATGAGAGAATGAGCATGATATTAGAACCAACAAAAAGAAAAAAAAACAGAGCATGTGCTACACTAACCGATTGTTCCAATCTACTTGTTGAATTTTAGTAAGACCAGGGTAAGTCTTGATGTAAAAGCTGCTGATTAAGTCGGACAGATCATAGACCTATGCAAACGTAAGTTCAATAAATAAGTCCAAGGGAAAAGCAACATCAAAATAGATTCAAGTTAATTTAAAATATGTGAAATTTATTCCTGCAAGCTTCATTAATGGGTATAAGGAAGCTCCTGCCTAAGGATTGAAAATGTCAGCATACCACTTTGCAAGCAAGAATGCCACAGAGGATGGACGTACAAGGAAGGAAAGGATCAGCCAATAAGTAATTCTTGACCAACATGTGAGCCTGGTTTTTGTAAGACTGTATTGCCATGGTTGTCTGTTTAGGCACTGCTTTCATATTACAATACCAAAATCACCTAGTAGAAAGGGTACCTTCTCCTAGTTTTGTCCCTCCTCCATTCATCAATTCTATAACAGATACAAAAATGGCAGTCACGAGAGAAAAAAAAACAATGCATTAAAATTGAATCCGTGTGGAAAGCGCATGAAGAACATTGGCATGAAAAGTAACGTAAGGCAATCAGGGTAATGCAATGGAATCAAAGAAGTTCAGAAATGAGATAAATGTGGTTACCAACTTACCATAAGCAATGGTCAACATATTTGAAGAAGCAACCGTGAAATTAAAACAAAATGCAGGTGGGTGTTTAAAGTGGAAGAAAAACCAAGGTCAAACAATGCAATGCCTGAGACCCAGAAAGGAGGAAACTTCAAACACAAACAAGGAGAAAACGCAAAGGGAACATGACAAAATGGCAAATAAAATATGTAAAAATAACGACAAAATGAAATCAATGCAAAAAGAAAAAGAAAAGGAATGGCCATGAGCAACAAAAGCTAGCTTTTCAATGAATGCCAAAAGGAAACAACAAAAGGCTCAAATTCATATCCAAAATAAAAATAATAATGTAAAAAGAAGGGAAATCAAATCCTATATACGATCATTTGGATCCCAAGAAAAAGAATGTGGCGCCTACCTTGAAGTTTAATCAATGTGGGGAAAGTAGTTTGAATCTCCAACTCCAACAAACTGGATAAATGAACCAAAACCAGATAACGTAAAATCAAAGAAAGTGGATTTCTGGGTACTTGGGGGTGATGGGGTTGAAAGAAGAAATTATTGGTGTGTTAGTTTATCCTTGAAAGCTTGGGGGATTATGAGATTAATAAAAACTGTAAACGTTGTGACACTTGTTTTTCTTTTTTGGGATTTTGTTGGAATTTGGATTTTGGTCTCATTAAATCATTATTTCATGTTGGTTCATTAGCATCTAACTACTGGTGATAAAATTAGCATTAACGTTGATGTTGAATTTAAAATTTATATATTGTGATCAAATTCAGGCTTTTTATATTATCTGATTTTTCTTTTTCAACAAAAAGATATTGCTACTTCGAAATTTAAATATACGTGTATGTAGAAAATCTTCGGCTGGAGATTCACCCACCAAAATCTCAAGTGCGCGATGCAGATCAATCTGAATTAGTAAGAGCAAAGCCATGAGAAACTAGAATAGCAACTAAAGTCAAGTGTATCACCTGTTCTAGACACATCCCCATCTAAAAGAGGATGATATTCATCATAGGAGATCCGAATTCAATTAGCTTTGTTTATAAGGTATGTGCATTATCAAAAGTTGAAAAAAGTATGAACATATATTACCTTATAATCACCTGAAGAGTGAAAACTATTCAAAAAAATATTATTCATCTAAGATTGATCTACTTATCTAAATTGAAGCTTATAACTGACTGAGATCAAAATTGTTTTAACCAAATCACGTTGGTTTTGAACGATTTTATCTATTTAGATTAACTGCATAACAAAGATTTTTCTTTTCTTCCCAGATTATTTATAATAGGACTAGTAGAATCGTGATTATAGAAAGAAGAAAAGAAAAGGTTCAAAACGATAAGTTTGAAGATTTTCTTTTGATGTGTTGTCATGATATTTAATTTTGAAAGCCAATCTTTTCCTTTCCCTTTTTAAAAATAATTACTTAATATTGTAAAACTTATTTTTTTTCATTTTGATATAACAAAGAGGTTAAGAACCAATTTATAAAATTAGATAAATTTTTAATTACTCAAAAAGTCTCACAAAATAATAAGAATTTGAACTTAAAATGTATCGATACGCCCTTAAGTGTTTCGATACGACTTTTGGCTACTGAAAACTGGTTTTAACTTAATAGCCAAAGCGTATCGATACGAGTGTGCTCGTTTTGATACGGCATTCAGCCTGAGAATTTTATTTAAGCTATGAATATCGGTACAGCTTCACCTGTACCGATACGGGGTGTTAAGATTTTTAAAAATGTTTGTGATAAATTTTATGACCGTTACCTTGTCAACCAATACGCCTCTTAGGTGTACCGATGCATTTTTTCAAAAACTTTTTTCTCAAATTATAGTGAGCAAAATCTATACTAACCGTTTTGATATGCCTCTGGTTTTACATTATACTCGTTTCGATACGCCCTCAAGCATATCGTTACCCATTTGTACAACGACTCTTTCTTTTTATAGCAGATACGGCTGCTCGTGTACCGATACGATAGGTTACCAAACATCATTTATTGCGAGAAGAAAGCAACTCAACGGCTATATTCAATATCTCAACTATCCAAACGGTTAGAAATCAATGAGGGGTATAAGATCAAGTCTCCAAAGCTTCAACAACTAGAAGTCAACAAGTCTATAGCATTCAGGCACAAATCCAACCATCTTTGAGCTGTTAGAGTCAAATTTTGTAACCCACTAAAGTGTTCTTCAATTGTATTCATTATATTCAAGTTTTGGGTTGAGAGTACTTGTAATTGGGCAAATTATTTACCTCTGAGAGGACTTTCAATATTTATCATTCTTTTTTTGTAAAAGAGAGTGAATTTGATCAAGCTTTGGGTAGAAAATTTTGGTGGTTGTAACGATTTCCTCCTAAGCCTAGAAAAATGAAAGAATTTCTTAGTGAAATTGTTGAAATCCTTAGTGGGAAGCTAAGGTAGTGGATGTCGACCTTGTTAGAAGGTTGAACCACTATAAATTTTTTGTGTCACGATTTTTATTCTTTTATTTGCTTCCCTCTATTTTTAAAGTGTCAATTCACCCCCTTTTGGCCAAATCAAATTGATTAATCATCCTAACAAAGAATTTGGAAAAGTGATTTTATTTTAACAATTAATGTTGTATTTATATCAATTCGTACCGGTCTCCAATTAGTACCAAATAATTTAAGTGTCATCTCAATTAAAATTTTAATGTATTTTACTAGTTTGATCAATATCATATTGTAATGTCTATATCAACCTTTTGTTATTAAGCCAAATAAAGTTCAATTAAAATATTCAAATATTTTTTAAAATTATAATTTCAATAGGAAGAAAACTACACATTTGAAAAAAGAAAATTGATTATTGTGAAAGTTGTCTAGAGAAAAAAACTCATAAGGTTTTCATTACACAAAATTGTATGATTTTTTTTAAAAAAAACATAAAATTATAATTTTAAAATAAATTATGAGTAATCATATATTTTTGAAAAATTCTGATTTTTTAAATTCTGATTTTATTTAAAATGTTAAAATAAAATTTTAGTTACAATTGAGGGCGAACGAGTCATCTTGTGACAACAGTTACTAAATTTTACGACGCAATGATTATTTTATAACCAAATCAAAAGTATTATAATTATTTTGTAATTTTTAAAAGTTTAATAGTATAAAAAATTATTTTAATATAGTTTAATGACGATTTATGTATTTTATTCAAATAAATTAAATAATCGAAATAAAAAGTAATGTTAAAATTTGTAATTGAAGATATTAATCTTCCATAGTACCGCCTAGGGGTGGGCATTGTCGGGTACCCGAAAAATCAGGTACCCGGTTCATCCGGGTACCTCATTGCTCGACCCGTGTCCCGGCTCATCACATCCGGGTACCCGAAAAATCGGGTACCGAGTACCCGGTTCATATTTTTTTTTATTTTTTAATTCTAAAATTTTTAAAAAATTACATATTAAACACAAAAAAAATTCAAAATTTTTAAACTTAAAAGTATATAATACAAACATATAAAGAATTTAGAAATTTAAACTTAGTTTTAAAGTAAAAATATTAAGAAACTTAAAATAAAAATATAATTTAAAATATAAAAAATATATATTAAAATTTATCAGGTCTAGTCGAGTACCCGATAAGGAAAATTTCCGGCCTGTGTCTCGAAAAATTTACCGAGTTGGATAACTTTTTTATAAAATTATTTGATATTTTTAGATTCGGGTTGTCAGGTCGAATATTTTTATCCACACCTGGTACCGTCGTCATTGAGTCAGCAAAGCTCTAAACAACACGGTTGGAGACTTGGAGTGGACTGTGGACCAGAGTCATAAAGTTGAAATTAACAGCGACGAGAGACTCCTCGTCAGTCACAATCCTCTGCTTAAGAGGCGCGGTAATTTTTTAATCTTAATCATATTTTAATTTTAATCTTAAAATTTATTTTAAAAATAATATTTTAATGTTAATCTTAAAATTCATTTAAAATAATATTTTAATCTTTTTACAAAGAAAATAATATTTTAATCTTAAACATATATATTTAGTATCAATCTAGATGTTAAAAATATAAATTTTAATTTTTAATACAATTCTAAATTATCTAAACCTCTTCCCACCTATAAATCGGGGATAGTATGCGTTTGCGCATCTACGAGCAAAAGAAATATGCGCTTGCACACTTAAACTCGTGTCTTTTTATACGTTACAACGTTAATAATATCATTTGATAAAATGTAAAGTTTATTAATTTTACATTAAAGTGTATATATATATATATTATACACAATTGGCTCTGATAAAGTACTAAAAATAAAGCCAGCAATATTTTTTATATATACACACTTGAATAAGTAGCAAGAAAAAGCCAAAAGTGCTATAATAATAATAAGTATTATTACTATTATTTTTCTTCTAGATTCCCTCCTATTGCAACTTAATTTAGACCATAATTTTATGTAATTTAATTATAGTTATAAGCCCTTAATTGTAAACAGATAGATAAATTTTATTTTAAATGAGAAAATCTATAAAAGAGCCAAATTTAAAAGAGACCCCATAAACAAAGTCCACTTGCTGACTTATTATCATCCCACAATCCTATTCCTAGCTAGCTATGCCAGATTCCACTTGCTGACTTACCCTTCTCTTATTTTATTCGCAGTAGTATATACATATATGTACACGTAAGTCTAAATGTATTTTAAAATATATAAAACCAAAAATAATGTCAGGCATATACTCGTACTTTTTTCTAACAAGTTGTAGAGATAGACAAATGAAATTTGCTTCAAAGCTGTGTATATAGACAAACGAAGTTCAGTGGGCACCCAGATTTAATTATAAACGTACATATTGCTTAATAATGTAGTTCAATAATTGATTGTTTCCCATTTTGCTCCAATCTCGTTCATGCTTTTTTTGGACAAACAGCATAGTCGATGGACGAAGAAATCCCTGAAAATTATCCATTCTATTGTCTCGTGAATCATTTTCCTTTCATGAAGTTGATAGGTCGCTATCCAACGGTTCAAAATTTTGCAAATGGTATTCGCATATTGCTCGTAGTTCGTCAAAAACTCAAACCCTTTTTTTTATTATTATATTGCTGGCTGGTCCTTCCCACTGCCAAATACACCTGGCCATCACTTATTCACCCCCTCGATCTAATCTCTTTGTATTTCCGCTTAAGTTGTGCATGAGAAAGCGATCGATGTGTGCCCTTAAATGAACATTTTTGTATCTCTGTAATTTTGTCCTTCTTGTGTTTGCTATTTTAATTATATTTTTTCTAGATCAAAATTATCTAGAGTATCCTTAGTATAATTTAAAACATAGAATACTATGTTATATCAAACATTTTCATTAAGGATAATCGCGTCCCTATATGGTAGCAATTATTTTAATACGGTGCTTATAGTTTAAAAATTATCTAGAAATTAACGTGTCTTATTTTTTAAAATTGTAATTTTAAAAAATAATTATTTATACTGATATGCAGTATAATTATGTGCTGCGATGTCATCTTTTTTAACAACAGTAATAATAAATACAATTTTAATCGACAGGATGAAATATTAGATATTAAAATAGACATTTTTAAAGCATATGTATCAAAATGAAGAATTATTATATTCCAGGGACCCTTCATGAATTATCCGTTTCATCAAGGGATATTTCATTGGCAGCTGCAACGGGTTTATCAAATAGACCAGAAAAGCGCATATATTCATTTTGTGAGACTTGAGTTTAAATATTTGTGTGTAAAATTTATACTTTGTTAAAAAATTAAGATAAAGAATGAACAAATACTATCTATAATTACATTAGTATATTAAAAAATTCAAATATATTTCATTAAATTTTATTACATTGAGTGAACAAGAATGATATTATATAAAAATATAAATGTATAAAGTTATTTCAATAAACGGATATAGATGAAATGATAAAGAAAAATTATATGAAAATTTTAATTCTTTTATTTAAACACTATATAAAATATGAAAAAGAGAAAACATCTTTTCCCTTTTCACCTAAAAAGAAAAGAGAAAACATTTCTACAATAACGATTGTTATCTTTTTTAGTTTTTCAATTCAATTAATGTCAAATTAATTTGTGACACTAATTTAATAAATCATTCTGTTTATTTTTTTAAAGAAAAAAGTCTCAATAAAACTCCTTTATTAATTAATATCAAAATAAATTTTGATTCCGAACATTAAAAAAGAGGAAAAGAGTGCTCAAAAAGATTTATTATTTAAAAAAAGATAGGAGCCGGTTAAACATTGTAAAAGCTTTTAAGTTTTATACATTTTTTAGAGCGTTGGATGGGGAAAACAGATGACTGAGATTAACAATAGAACATGTGAATATTATCATTTGGAAAAAAAATGTAAGAAATTGATCTCAGACATCCATTTTTACTATCTAACAATTTAAAAAACATGTAAAATTAAAAAAAATTACACTGTTTAAGTGAACTCTAATCCTATTCAAAAATATATGGTCTAATATAACACAAATATCAAAGAGTCAATACACCAAGGCACAACACACAAAATTGAGGCTTATATATATAAATAAGCTTTTCAAGTATTTTTTTAAAATCGAATAAATTTACGTTTTTAAATAAAAGAAAAAAGAATACACAAATTTAAGGTGTATGATTATAATAATGGATAGTAGCCTAATGTTAACTAAAAAGATTAAATAAAACAACTCGTAATCTTTCTACTAGGCTGTGCTGTGTACCTGACAACCCCCCCCCCCAAGCATTGTTTTACTAAACTAAACCAAATTGATTTGCATGAGAATCTTGAAACATCAAACTGTTGTTTTTCCCTCAGTAAACCATAAATTTGGTGATTAACAAAGCGAGGTCGATATTACATAAGCAGATCACATGTTAAACATTTCCAAAAGATGCTGTTTTCTTGTTTTGATACCATTTAACCCCCTTTAAACAATTATATTTAATTAGATTCGATTCAGACAGCCGATAAAAATGTCCTTTTCTTCACAATTACTTATTTTAACTCCTCTCAGACCCGGTTCACTATTATCGACCCCCTTATGGCGGGAAGTTAACTGCTTTTTAACTGGATTAAACCGGTCTGGCACCCTCTTAATTTTTTTAACCGCCGGAAAGGGACAAAATCACCATCCGCAAAATCTTCTTGTCGTAATTTTCTTTGTTTTTTGTGCTATTTCTAAATTTTGCTGTTTCTTTCTTCTATGGCTGTCCTTTCGTTATCTTCTATTTTTTAGGTTCATTGTAAGAATGTCAGTGAAGCTTTATAGATTGATCTCCATTAATCTTTGCTTCTTCAAGAACAAGCTTAGAACATCTTTCAAAATATGGCTTCTTCTTTACAAAAACTGCTTAAAGACAAAGGGTTCGAGAGAGGGAAGAAAATCAGGCCTAAAATCCGAAGCACTGAAAACCCAGATGAATCTATAGCACTGCCTATATACATCTGTCATGATCGAAAAAGCTTGGAAAATTCGAAGCACAAGGCCGAGGAGACCGTTGCCCGAAACGGGTCCTCGGTGTTTTCGTCTAGAAGGGCATCGAATTCGGATAGACCCAAACCCAAGCCATTGATGAACGATGGTGGTAGTGGTACTCCAAGGACAGATGAACCTGCAATCGATGAAGTCGCCATTAGAGCGGTGATATCGATTCTCGGTGGCTACACCGGTAGATACATTAAAGACAAGAGTTTCCGGGTAATGATCAAAGAAAAATGCAACTCTTGCTTGGCGAGGAGAAAAACCGGCTCCGATGATGAGATTTTTGAGAACGTGAAACTTGGTATTGAGAGCATCGACAACTTGGTACAAAATCAGGGGAACAAAAAGGAACTTAGAGTGAAATCGTTGAGGAATTCGATTGAGCTTTTGAGCATTGTTGCTTCCTTGAATTCGAAGAAATCGAGGAATGGTTCGACTTGCGGCGTTCCCAATTCTCATCTCTCTGCATGTGCTCAGCTGTATTTGTCTATAGTTTACAAGCACGAGAAGAACCATAGGATTTCCGCCAGGCATTTGCTTCAAGTTTTTGTTGATTCGGCTTTCCTAGCGAGAACCCACCTGCTTCCTGATCTATGGGAGCATTTATTCCTTCCCCATCTTCTTCACCTTAAGGTTTGGTACCACAAAGAACTTGAACTTCTCTCTAGCTTTGATCATGGCGAGAAGAGAATGAAAGCTTTATGCGCGCTCTACAATGACCAAATGGACATGGGGACAGCTAAGTTCGCTATGTACTATAAAGAGTGGCTTAAAATTGGGGCTTTAGCCCCGGCTGTTCCTCTGGTGCCTTTGCCGCCAAGTCCCTGTTACGGATCATCGAGAAGGCGATCATCTGATTCTTCTGCCTCGCGTTCTTCAATCAACAAAAACTTGTAAGTCATTAGTTTATATACTTTAATTATTTTTTAACCGATCATGACATTTATCGTAATTAATTATGTTGATTTTCTAACTTGTGTTCTTGATTGCTTTAATGTTTGAAAGGTATCGAACTGTGTTTGGCACGACAAGTGAGTTGAAACCCACGGTCAGAGCATCAATCGACATATGTCGCCTTGAGGCAGAAGAAAATGAATGCACCGATGAAGAAGACTACAATGGTTGCAATTATGTTCATGTGGTAAATTATGTCTCTTTTGAAAACTACAGTTCCTTTTTTCAAGATACAGTTAGATTGGAGAGTATCATTTATGTTTCTGAACTTGACAGAACTTGACGAAGACACGTAGAAGTTCATCAAGCCAGATTCCTCGAACTCCGAAAACTGAATTATGGCCAGACACACATAAAGCAGACCATTTCCGGCTGTTTACCTGCCAGAGCGTACCAACAGAATGCTTGGTAAATGGTAAAAATGTTGTCAGACATAGTTCAATGAGAAGGAAGGAAAACGTTCATCTTCCTTTGAGTGATCTAAGTAAATCCATTGCTACTATTTGCTCCTCGGATAGTCTAACTGAGTGCGAAATCGCAATCCGGGTAATGAGCAAAGCATGGTTGGAATCACATGGTGATCCTGCCATAGAAGCTGCAGTAGCAAAGGCGCCTGTTGTTGAGGGAATCCTCGAGGTTTTGTTTTCTTCCAGTGATGAAGAAATTCTCGAATTAGCAATATCGATTTTAGCAGAATTTGTCTATAGGAATGAGGTAAACAGGCAGATAGTACTTAACTCGGATCCACAGCTTGAGATCTTCTTAAGACTGTTGAGAAATAGTAGTCTATTTTTAAAAGCTGCCGCGGTGCTTTACTTGTTAAAGCCAAAGGCTAAACAGATGATATCGACGGAGTGGGTTCCGCTAGTTCTTCGAGTTTTAGAGTTCGGAGAGCAGTTGCAGACTCTATTTACGGTAAGATGTAGTCCTCAAGTGGCAGCATTTTACTGCCTAGACCAACTTTTAACAGGTTTTAATGAAGATATGAACTTAGAGAATGCAAGTCAAGTGGTTTCTCTTGGGGGATTAAGCCTTCTAATAAGAAATATGGAGATTGGAGATGTCCTAGAGAGGCACAATGCTGCCATGATCATATCCTGTTGCATTCGAGCCGATGGGAGTTGTCGAAACTACATAGCTGATAAATTGAACAAGGCATCTCTAATTGAACTTATCGTTGGAAACCGTAAGGATCCTAATGGATCTGTTATCGCCTTACTAACTGAGCTACTCTGCCTAAACAGGTACCAAATCTTTTATGAATTACCATGATTTTTCTACTAGTCATAGTGGTTCAAATGCATATCCTAATGACCTAAGTTATATTAACAGAAGAACACAGATAACCAAATTCTTAAATGATCTGCTGAATGGATGGGGTGGCTTGAATACCATGCACATCTTTTTGGCATATCTGCAGAAATCTCGACCCGAAGAACGCCCCCTGGTTGCAATCATCTTATTACAGCTTGACATTCTGGTAATTTAACTTCATTGCCATTTCACAGAATTATATACCAAGAGGTCCAAGACTAATGGTCTCATACTTATCAAATACTGAAAAAATAACATTCATCAGATATTCTATCTTCTTCCATTTACTTTAGCTCTTGTATACCAAAAAAAAGTATCAAATATGCAATATTTTGATTCGGAAATCATGGATTACAGTCATTTTACAGGGAGATCCTTTGAGGCTCAGTGTTTACAGAGAAGAAGCAGTTGATGCCATTGTAGATGCTTTAGATTGTGAAAAGTGTAACGACAAGATTCAAGAACAATCTGCCAGAGCTCTTATGATGTTGGGAGGCTGTTTTTCTTACAATGGAGAGTCAACAACAGAAAACTGGCTTTTGGAACAAGCAGGCTTTAATGAGAAGTTAGGGGGCTCATTTCACACAAAGGGAATAGTTGATGATATCTTGGTAAGCTTGTGAATTGTGATATTTTATTTTTTAAGCTTAGGGGGCATACACTGACATATACTCTTCTTTAATACATTGTTTCAAATGTTTGTTCCCTTACTATAATCACCAGCCTGAAGAGAAGGAGGCAATAGAAAGTTGGCAGAGAAGAGCTGCAATTGCTTTGCTAACCAGTGGCAACAAGAGATTCTTGGTCGCTCTTTCAAATTCTATGGCCAAGGGCATTCCTAGTTTAGCTCGAGCTAGCCTCTTAACTGTTGCCTGGATGAGCAGCTTCCTCCATTCAGTTCGAGATACAGATTTCCAGTCCATGGCATGCTCAATACTTGTGCCTCAGTTACTTGAATCCTCAAATTACAACAGAACGGTTGAGGAAATGGTGCTTGCTTCTATCTCATTGCAGAAGCTCGTAAAAAGTTCAGGTACCGTAGACTTGGACAATTCCAAAGCTAGCCCCTAGTCAGAATTTCTTAGACTTTACTGAATGCTATACCACCCTGACATAAGTGACCGTGTAGTTCTTTCAAATTCCATTTCATCTTTTTTTTTGTTGTTGATAAAAAATGGCCAGCTAGCATATTATTGAAATAAAAGGGAGAAAAACCGGTCAGCCCAAAAGACGTCAAGGGGACCAGGTGTCAAGACATATGGAACATTTGATATTTAACATATAGTGATCTAGAACATTTCTTTTCCTTAAGGAAGACATGATTCAAATTTGAAGGACAAGAAGAGCTTAAATGGCATATAATAATTTACCGGCTAAAATTGAACCAGGCATTAATGTTTGGTTTGGTTTGTCTTTCCATTGTACTTTTCAGATTTTAATTCAAACAATGGTAAAAACCACTGAATTCTATGATTCCCCAAGACATAGGACATGTACCATGTACTCGTCTATTGAATGACTTTCATGTGTGTTCAGACATTCGTTTGCTAGAGCTTTGGATTTATGAGGTACTTTCCCTACTTTCTCAAACGTAAATCAGTTGTCACCATCCTATTTCCATGGAATGTCGCAGGTCTTGTCTGATTAGCTAAGAAATGACAATGAAATTTTCGCCGCTGATGATTCCAACCTCCAGCTGTTTCACCTCAAAAGCTTCTTTTTATTAGTAAATTCTGAAGAAAGAAGGAAAAAAAAAACACTCTTCCTCTGTCATGGCACGTGGGTGGCAGACAGTGGATGTTTGAATTCCCTTGACATCACATAAATCCAACAGAATGAGTTTGAGGTGGTGTCTTCTAGTGGTAAAAAAGGGGCAGGTTTTCCAAGTGAATAATACAATGGCATCAGCAGCAGCAACTAGAACAAAACCTGTCCCATCTAATATATGGTTCTTTTTCAGTAGCTCTGCCTGTCGAATTGGCCCCAACCTCACATGTCTGACTCCCCTAATAATTTCTGATTCAAACTCAAAGGTATCCAAGCAACGGGCCATAGCAAAGGGAAAGAAAGGCACTTGAATGAATAGTTTCAATTCAAAAGTACATGAATCTTAGCTCAGAGACCCTCGTCAGCAATGGCAGACACCAAATACTACAGTTCAACTTTGCTCATTTTCTAGAAATAACTATACTCAAGCTTTGGGGCTGAGAGATGAGAAACGAAAGCAAACTCAGAATAGACTATAGAGAGAACTTAAAATTTGGCTATTGTATTAATAACAGTTTATCACTGCATTTTATTGCATGGATGCAAAGATTGGAGTTAAAGTCCAGTTGAAAGAGATTAATGAAGCAACCATCCAAAACTATACGACATTAATATTACAACTGATAAAATCTGATCCACGGATTACCTGGAACACAGATCGTCCAGTACGAGGAAGGAAAACCGGAACATAATTTGTTACTTCTATAATAAACTGTACTAGGTTTACTGAATTAGATTGCTAGTGTTCTCGAATTAGAAACGTGTGTACCTATTCGAAAATCCCAGGGAATATAGCTATTTTGCAACTATGAAACTGAAGAATATTCCATAATAGTGAGTCCACTGCTATCTTAGGGTAGGTCAAGGAACCAAACTAGCAATGAACTCAAGTCAGTTTCATAACAGCAAGAACACAAAGATGTAAAAGCAAACTTCGTCTTGAAGTTAAGTTTGATTATATTGGATTTGGAAGGACAAGAGGCGGATAAAAAGTTTTAACTGTTAGTTAAATCAAAAGGTTGTTCATATCATTTATTGCAATGTAGTGGACGTGTAATTGATGAAGCAAACCTGATAGTCTCATCAGTTTTTTTCCTAATAATGCAGCCAAATGTTGTCACCCCTATATAAACCACATCAATCCAGTTTTTTTCCATATGTATCGACAATCTATTTCTAGCCAAAAACCTATCGATATCTCTCAGAAATGGGTTCCACGTGCAGGGTTGCATTTGTGTTTGCAATGAGCATGTTTTTGATGGCTAAGGCAAGGCCATTGAACCTACCCAAGGCAACAAGAAGCGACCTGTTGGCTCGGTTGAAGTTGGATGAGGAATCACCCTACTGCTGGGACTCATTGATTCAGCTTCAATCATGCACTGGAGAGCTTATCATGTTCTTTCTGAATGGTGAGACCGAAATAGGAAAAAGCTGTTGCCGTGAAATTCGAACCGTAAGCCATCAATGCTGGCCTAACATGATCGATACACTAGGCTTTATATCACAAGAGACCCACATTGTTGAAGGCTACTGCGACCATGAAGATGGTCAATCACCGCCATCGGTCAATGTTACTAATGGTGTCGGTTCCACGAAATCACTTGATCCCTAAGCTCATCATCTGTTGTCAATGTTACCAAAATATGGATCTTCATTGCATATTGATTTCGAAATGTTTTGCGTTTTAAATTTAAATGATAGTTTAATACTCATTTTATGTCCGGACTACAATCACTCATTTTGTTCGAATAATATTATTATATAATATTATTATATCTTAATATATAAAAAGATAAAAATAAAAAGAAGAAAGCATGGGTAGACGCCTTGCATGCGTCCACCTCACTCCCAATTGCATATAAAAGGCGGGGGAGGTAGGATACCTAAGGGAAAAATTGGCTAAGCAAAACGGCCATGGAAATGGCAAAACTCGGAGCAGTGTCCCTTTAAGGTTCGAGAGCAATACTCGGGGAATTTTTTTCCCGTTCAATAAGAGACTTTGCTGAGATTCGTTCGAATTGATTTTTGGAGGTCGGTCAAAGTTCTTTATTCGGGTTTCTTGTAAGGTAAATTTTGATCTTTATTTTTATTTATTTTAATGTTGGCTTAGATATAGGGTATTGCCATGTTTTTGTAATAAATATATTTGGTATGTCATGTTTGTATATTTTAAGTGGTATGAATTATTTACATGAATAAAATATATTTATATATATTATTTAATTAAATTTTAAATTAAAACTTTTTATTAAAGATTCTCGTAAAAAACGTACTTCGAGCATAAGATGTGTCGCTTTTCGTTAGTCTCTATTACAAAATATTGTTTTTAAATTATAATTTTTAAAATAGATTTTCTTTATTCGAGAATCCAACAAAAATTATGCCCAGGGTGTTGGGTGTAAATTCTTTTCATACAAAGAAATTTTAAATTAAATTCGAATTATTAATTTCCATCATTAAGACATCAAATAATCGACCAAGTACTAATTTTGAGCGT